>JACEVL010002434.1:0-18160 GCA_020284085.1 Aporrectodea caliginosa
ATTGCCACATGAGACGCATACGCTTCATATACCGCTCAGATACATGTTCGTATATTCATCTATTCTACATACACTGACAAATTATTTAGCCATTGCAACAGCGGTAACTCATGCAGACGGCCGAGGAGTCTAGGTTGTACAGAGGGTCAACTTTAATATGCCCTACTCATTCTTGTAGTTAGTAACCAAGGGTTTTTTAGTGTGCAGTACTGCAGTTCTACACAAAAAGGGCATTTCTAAATGAATTAGTGCAGCTGTAAAAGCATTTTTGTGCAGTAAAAAATAGTTTAAAACGTTCCCTGTCGTCTGCTTGGAAAAATTTACCAGGGTTTAGAAGGGATTGTGCAGTTCTAAACATTCCTTTTAAAAAAGGCCATTTCCGATTTCGTTAACCTTCCGATTTATAACTTTTACGTCTTCGTTAGTGTAATACATACCTCAGTATCTTCCGGCGAATCAAATCCAAACAAGTAATAGCGTAAATGCGAGATTTAACGACGATTTCAAGTCAAAATCAACACATACTCGATTCGAATCAGCCTCGCAATGCAAATGGCGACGCTTCGGCCGGCACTCGTGACGTCACAGGCTGCTCCCAATGGCTTGTGTACGGCCTGTTAAATCCAGAGGGCCATGCCCTGACCCTGTTAGACTCTCACGACGCGTAACAACGACGAATAACCTCAACGTAACCGACATGGACTAGAAAACTTTACGTCGTGAGGGTCGGTTAGGGTCAGGGTTAGGGTTAGTGTCGTCAATAAAAGAGAGATAAAAAGTCCCGCGGTGCTTAATAGGGAAGAAAGGCATAGAAATTTATTCGGGTGAAGTATTTGCCGGAAGTTGTTTATTCCAGCCAATGAGAGTATGCCAAAAGATACCATAGATTATATACTATCTATACGAAACTAGCGGTCCCCGATTCTATAGTAATGCCGGAAAGTCATTCGGATGAACATCAGACCACTAGATGTCGTTAGACTTCAGTTCCTTGTCGTGCATCGTTCTTTTTAACTTGTTCTTTATAACTCGTATACGTCTACAAGCGTAAATAAGGTAAAAGGTTATGTTAGCGTATTGATTATTTTCCCCGTTGTACATGTAGCATTATTATTTGTCATCAATCCAACTTCTACTTTGGCGAGAATCCTTCCAATCGATCCTGCTTCCATTAGGCCAAAATTCGTTTCAATTCAGCTTCTTTTTAAGCAGGAATTATTTTTATCAATACAACTTTTATTTAATTAAGAATTATTTTCTATCAATTCAGCTTCTATTTAACTTAAGCAAGATTCTTTTCATTTAAAAAAGATTATTTTCATCAATCCGACTTCTATTTAGTAAGAATTCTTTTCATCAGTGCAACTTGTGTTTGACCAGCACTGAAACCCATGCAATGGTCATAATTAAATACTCTAAAATAAACTTTTACCTAAATAAGTAAGGGGTCGTCCATTAATTATGTCAACAAATTTTAGGCAGTTTTTGACCCCCTCCCCCCTTGTCAACAACTGTCAAACATTGACAGGCAGATCAGCTGTTATGGGGGGTTTCGTCGAGGACGAGAAAGCTTGGAAGGCAGAGGATCGGATGGATCAGGGTAAGATTTCTGGAAGAGGCGAGACTTCAGTTTGGAAAATCTGTGGCATGATGAGTAGAGGAGGCTGAGGCAGGTGACGGTGAGTGAGTGGCAGTTTTGTTGGAGGAACTGATAATATTGGGGATTTAGAAGGTGTTTGTTTCGGAGTTGAGGTGCAGTGTGGCACATGGATCGGTTGGAGAACTTGAGGCGATTAGTGACTCGTGGACGGGAGAGTGAGATATGAGAACGAACGGGTAGACCGGGATGACTGGATGGTGAAGAGTGTGCGAAGGTACTTTGGCTACTAGTATTGCATTGAGTTGTAGGTTAGAGATAAGACTCTGAAGTGGATGCGCTCAAGGATTTTTCAGCCAGTGGAGTGATTTAAGAACGGGAGTGATAGTGTGATGCTTTGGTGCATATGGTGATGCTTCAGTGTATATTAATGAACAGTCATTCTACTGTATTGAGCTGCGATGAAATTATGTTCTATAAACATGTTTAATGCTGATGCTTTACTTGTTTTTTAGGCAGTCTATGAAAATGACGAGCAACATTCTTTCAGAGTTTCAAAATCTAATTGTAAGACAAGGCTTTCATCTTAATAATATTAGAGTGGATTTCTTTTACTCCAACTTTGTCTATAGTCAGCTATTATATCTTCACTAAATATATCCTAAATAATAGCATGAAGGTGTGCTTTTATGCAACAGATGGATAGCTTCAGTATTTCGTCATAAAGTTTTTTCTGTGTGAATAATTTCTCGTCTTACTCGAAAAGAACTACTACTAATACATGAAACAGGAACTCTCCTTGTAAGCATCTGAAAGGCGAACTTAAAATGAAGTAATCGGTAATGTGTGAAACTGGACACTGCTGGACTTGGAAAGACTATGACAACAACAATTGCAAAAACCTTTTACACTGAAGGTGATCGTCTCACAGCTCATCAAAGAACCGATACTGGATAAAACACTGAAATTAACAATTAAGTGAGTATCCTGATGGAGAATACGAAAACCCATACGGGCGAAAACCCACACAGCTGCCAGCTATGTCGGAAATCATTTAATCACAGTGGTACTCTGAAAAAGCACATGAGAACCCACACTGGTGAAAAACCATACAGGTGCCAGTTATGTAAGAAATCATTTAATCAAGGTGGTAATCTGAAAGCGCACATGAGAACCCACACTGGTGAGAAACCATACAAGTGCCAGTTATGTAAGAAATCATTTACTGAAGGTGGTACTCTGAAGACGCACATGAGAACCCATACTGGTGATAAACCATACAGGTGCCAGCTATGTAAGAAATCATTTACTGAAGGTGGTCATCTGAAAACGCACATGAGAACCCATACTGGTGAAAAACCATACAGGTGCCAGCTATGTCAGAAATCATTTAATCAAGGTGGTTATCTGAAAGCGCACATGAGAACCCATTCTGGTGAAAAACCATACAGGTGCCAGCTATGTAAGAAATCATTTAATCAAGGTGGTAATCTGAAAGCGCACATGAGAACCCACACTGGTGATAAACCATACAGGTGCCAGCTATGTAAGAAATCATTTACTGAAGGTGGTCATCTGAAAACGCACATGAGAACCCATACTGGTGAAAAACCATACAGGTGCCAGCTATGTCAGAAATCATTTAATCAAGGTGGTAATCTGAAAGCCCACATGAGAACCCATTCTGGTGAAAAACCATACAGATGCCAGCTATGTAAGAAATCATTTAGTCACGGTGGTACTCTGAAAAAGCACATGAGAACCCATTCTGGTGAAAAGCCATACAGGTGCCAGCTATGTAAGAAATCATTTAATCACGGTGGTAATCTGAAAACGCACATGAGAACCCATTCTGGTGGAAAACCATACAGGTGCCAGCTATGTAAGAAATCATTTAATCGCAGTGGTAATCTGAAAACGCACATGAGAACCCATTCTGGTGAAAAACCATACAGGTGCCAGCTATGTAAGAAATCATTTAATAAAGGTGGTAATCTGAAAAAGCACATGAGAACCCACACTGGTGAAAAACCATACAGGTGCCAGCTATGTAAGAAATCATTTACTGAAGGTGGTCATCTGAAAACGCACATGAGAACACATTCTGGTGAAAAACCATACAGGTGCCAGCTATGTCTGAAATCATTTAGTCACGGTGGTACTCTGAAAAAGCACATGAGAACCCACACTGGTGAAAAACCAAACAGGTGCCAGCTATGTAAGAAATCATTTACTGAAGGTGGTTCTCTGAAGACGCACATGAGAACCCATACTGGTGAAAAACCATACAGGTGCCAGCTATGTAAGAAATCATTTACTGCAAGGTGGTCATCTGAAAGCGCACATGAGAACCCATACTGGTGAAAAACCATACAGGTGCCAGCTATGTCAGAAATCATTTAATCAAGGTTGTACTCTGAAAAGGCACATGAGCATCCATACTGGTGAAAAACCATACAGATGCCAGCTATGTCAGAAATCATTTAATCGAGGAAAAGCCTTGACGGTGCATATGAGAACCCACACAGAAGTTAAACCATATGTATGTGGGGGTTGTAATAAAGGGATTCACAGATATTGGACATCTAAAGAGTCACAGAGGAACTCATGCAACTGAGAAGCAACACTCATGCAACAAACCTTATACCAAGAGCAGTTCTTCAGCGAAGCAGTTTAAACTCCATGCAGGAACACCGCAACAGGATCTTAAAATGGGAAGTGAAGTAATTGCTAACCTTTCTGATCACTTCATCAGATTTAGTATTCCAGGCGTTATTGATAAAGAAAATGAACGTTACTCAACGAACGTACATCCGCATTCTAGTGGAATTGCAGATCCTTTGCCGAAAATTAGAGATGGAGAATGTCTGTATATTAGCCAATTCAAATCTCTTATGAATGCAAAACAGTCAAAATCTTTTGGATGTGGTATATGTGACGATATGTTTAAAAGAGAGAAGGAATTTCTAGAGCATTGTTCTAGCCATCGATTTTCTCCACCTGTCGACTTAGTTGCTGACCTGTGCTGAATTATGATTCCACGTATTTACAGTTTTAAAACAGTTGGAATTGTAGATTTATAATGAAAAGATTAGCACTATGGAAGTGCAGGATACCTACATATATACGAATAGTTACTTTGTACCGCTTTCATTTCAGAATACTTAAGACAGTAGTCATTCTGATGTAGAGAATCCAGAGTTTCCTCCGTTGCCTTTTTCTCGCATAATTGCAAGACTGTGGAATTGCTGCATGCCATCAAAATAAAATTTCATGGTATAGTTTTGCAGTTGCTGCTGATAATACTCTGAAAACGCACACGAGAACTGCACAAATACTTCTGCTGGACTAGAGTGGTTTACTACATCTTTTTGTGAGATTATTTTAGACTATTGATATTGTTGCTTTCATGATATGTTAAGTAATAGAATTAATTAGCTTATTCTACTTAGATTAAATGTTAGACGTTATGCTTGGTCATTACGAAAGATAAATGTGTAATCAAGATTGTCATATACAGGGTGCGGCCGAAAAAAATAACCCATTACGAAAATTGCGATTTCTCGAAAACCGCTGAATATTTTGTTACAAATATTTTCATTCTTATTCGTAACATATTTTTGCATATTATTTGAAAATTTTATGTCAGTATCTTTATATTTGTGATCATGACATCAGGCAGAAGAAAGAACTGCATTTTTCAACTGAACACGGCATTCTCGAAATAGGAAATCATATTTTTTACATAAAGTAGCCTACCTTGTTACCTTGTGCTGTCAGTTCCTGGAACTCTTGCGACCTTCATGATCAAGCCTCTCCATTTCCTTCTGTCCGCCGTCGCATCTCTCAGTTCTGCCAAATTCATTCCAGTTGTTTCATGTATCTCGTCCATCCACTTTTTCCTTGGTCGTCCTTGTTTTCTCCTTCCCTCTCCATATGCTAACATCATTTCCTTTTCCAATCCATCTGATCGCATGACATGACCAAAGAACCTCAACTTTGCTCTTAGCACTGTTTGTTGTAGTGTCTCTTCATTCTCAATTCCGATACTCATGCGCACCCAATCGTTGGTCCTTTTCTCTTTCCATGATATTCTCTGCATCTTCCTCCATATCCACATTTCGCATGCGTTAATCTTTTTTTTTCATTTTCTTGGTCATTGTCCATGTCTCACTGCCGTATGTTACTGTTGGTATGATCAGAGCCTTCACCAATCTTTTTTTCGTGTCTATACTCACATGTTTGTCCTTCCATATTTTTCCAGACCATTCATTGCAGTTTTTCCTATCGCTACTCTACGATTTATTTCCATATCACACTTTCCCTCTTTTTCTATTACTGATCCCAAAAACGTGAAGCTAGTTACTGTTTCTATTTCCTCTCCATCTACTACAAAACTGTCCTCCTCCTCTGTTGTCATGATCTTTGTCTTCTTTATATTGAAGTAGAGTCCTGCTTTCTCACTTTCACTCTTGAGCCTTCTTATTAGTTCTACCAAATCGGTTTTTTACCCGCCAATAGTGTTGTATCGTCAGCGTATCTCAGATTGTTCATTGTTCTTCCCGCTATCTTTATTCCTTCCATAGCCTCATCCATTCCCGCCTGCCTCATTATCCTTTCAGCATACATATTAAATAGGAAAGGAGACAGAATGCATCCTTGCCGCACTCCCTTCCTAATCCTGAATCTGTCAGTATCTCCATATTCAGTCCTTATCACCGCTATCTGATCTTCGTACAAACCCCTAAGAAGTTGTATCAAGTGTTTCGGTATTCCCATTTCTCCCACGGTGTGCCATAATTACGTCATTTCCGCTTTGCAGACGGTGTTTTGTTTACATTTTGAGTAAAATTGCAATTGTAAGCAAACAGTTTTATTCAACATGGGCAAGATATCCGTCTGTTGGTCGAGAGAGCCAAGTTCTCTCCTCACATCATGGTTTCTGCAGGTGTCAGCTATGAATGAGGGTAAGGGATGCTTGCATTTCATTGACGAGAAGGCCAAAGTCAATGCTAAGTACTACGTGGAGAATCTTTTGCCTAAGCTTGTCGATGACTGTCACACTGTCTTGGGAAATCAGTTCATTTTGCAGCAAGATGGAGCGCCCGCTCACGGCGCAAAGCTGGTCCAAGATTGGTTAACAAGTCACTGTCCGGACTTCATCGACAAGGATTCATGGCCGCCAAATTCCCCAGATATGAACCCACTCGACTATGCTGTCTGGGGTGCAATGCTTGAGACCTACAACAAACTTACCACAAAGCCGAAGAACATTCCTGAACTGAAAAATACGCTGCAAATCATCTGGAATGACTTGCCACTTGAGACCATTCAGAAGTCTGTTCTGGGCTTTCGAAAACGTCTGCAAGCTTGCGTAAAAGCAAACGGTGGTCACTTCGAACATTCCTTGCACAAAACTTAACACTTGGCCTAATCTTGTCAATAACAATAAGTAACCTTGAACCTTGTTACATTACTGTTTGCGTCGTTACTTTGCTACTTATTGCTGTCAGTAACTGTCTGTTGAAACGAAAATAACATTGTTTCACTTCAGGGTTGCACCATTTTGGTTTTCATGATTCGAATTTCATTAGATTTAGCCAAGCTGTAGATAGATATGTGTCAAATAGACTGGCGAAGTTTTGTAACAAAATATTCAGCGGTTTTCGAGAAATCGCAATTTTCGTAATGGGTTATTTTTTTTTGCCGCACCCTGTATATCCTGTATATTTGCAGTCCAGTTACCATACCCATTGCATATAACATAGACGCGTAGAATAAAGTTATTATTCTATTCTACCTGGTGCTTTGTTAGCTGTGAAATTTATTGATATAGTCTGTAGTCGCTACTGGTCAGAACACATTATTAATGGACATTAACAGTATATAATAACTTCTTATTTTAGTTGCTGCTTGTACATAGTAACTTTTGTAATGGACTATGCTGATGTTTATTACTTTACAAGTATATGTATGAGTGACTTCTGAGTCTCTTATATATAAGTCGGCCAGAATGTTGGGGGTTTATTCTCCAATTCCAGGTGGGAAGGGGGGTTAGACGCCACTGTGTGTGTGTGTGTGTGTGTGTTTGTGTGGTGACCATAATTATAAGCTCGCGCTGCCACCTTGCCATAAATCACCTCTACACTGGCTACTTGTATGACTGCCCTGGCTATGCCCTGGTTACAAAAAGTGTCTGGCGCCGCCACTGGGCTAAAGGTGTCTTAAGAGGAGCACGGTATTTCCATTATATACTGACATCTTCTGACTGAAAGGCCCATTATGTGTAGGCTACCTCTCATTTAATATCTTAATTTGTAATTAACTTCCATTTACACAGCCAGATAAGAAAAAAAATAATTCTTTGCGTAAATGGAAGTTGGATTGATGAAAATAATTCTTTGCGTAAATGGAAGTTGGATTGATGAAAATAATTCTTTGCATTCCCATTTTTCAAACTGGATCCATTTCTGTAATGTGTTATTTTTCTACTTAAGTCTAAAGAAGTGAAAAAAACGACCCCTAGCGACCGATAGTCTATTGTTTACATACGACGAAATTAATGGACGAAATACTAGGTAATACCTCGACTACCTTTTATACAACTAAATCACCAACTACCTGTTTGACAACGACGAGCCATTTTGTCGAGCAACTGCTACCTAGCAACTCCCGGCAACTGCTAATAAAGGCTTTTAACGAATACGAATAATTAAGGGTCAGAAATCAAAGGACTCCATAATTATAAAGGCTGCTGTTTCGTAACTATCCAATTCGAGATATCTACGTGAACTCATGTAATATTTCGTGATGTAAGTAACTTCTATAGCGCCTGTGCTAGACCACAACGCATCAACCGATAGCGCACCAAAGCCAAGTCGCAATGAGGGTCGACATTCAGGAGATCTGTCCGCAAAGACAAAGAGGCAACCTATGGTGGATAATCAATATGCTATTGAGCTGTATTATGCCAGACGAACTGTGGGAACAATTCGTATTAAAGGTATCTAAGCAGAGAATAGCATCATCGAGGGTTTGATTGTGAGAACTATTCGAAACAATTTCTGCTGACATCAACGGATCTTGTTGCCATAAGACACCTTTCAGCATTCCCACAAAAATCCGATGGCATGCAAGTTGGTTACTGACAACGTAGTATGAAATATTATTCATTGTTCAGGTGAGCCTTGCGGATTCCAAGGCCTTTGTCGTCGACCTCAAATTACATTCAATCTCTATTGGAGGGGTAGTTACCTAGCGAAACAACGCGACTGACGTATTTAAAATCTCGATCGAAAGCCTATGAAAGGTGTCTAAAGAGAGCATTGCATTCCCTAGCGTATAACGCCATCTAGTAAGCAAGTATATTTTTATTAAACCAATTGCATATCCGCACTTTGGTGTACATACTCAGTAACCTGAGTTCAATGTTTTATAAACTATGAGCCCCAATTTGACACAAATCTTTAAATAAGACGAAAAGGAAGCCAGTGTAAATAGCAATGCATAGGGGTTATACGACGAATTAGCTCCCTCGATCTGCCCACTGACCATGTACTGAATATACCTCTGTTGGGCCTTTGTCTAGGGGCGCAACTGTCATTGTGTTATCATCGACATTACTCTACAATACAGGTAACAGCTGTACTGCTGATAAAACGCTGTTGCTCCATTTATAAATTCGGATGAATGCGCTTTAAAGGTGTTTAAGGCTATCACTGTATTATCTCTTGTTTAGCGACATCTAGTCGCTGTGAAGGTCTATAATTTTCCGATGCCGAATTAGATATAATTATTTCTTTCGGTTGGTGTAGTTTCTGTTTAACGACGCGTCTCATCACGAAGATGATTGTCGTCACCCTCCTTAATAATCCAGCCTTCAGACTGGCGCCATTTGATAGTAGACATTTTTTAAAGTTATTTATGAACAGCTTATGGCCGCCAAAGGCCGTTCACGTCGACCTTACCAGGCTTACCTTATGAGATTCGGCGTTGGATGCACATTTTGAAAGAAATTTCTGCCATGGAGTGGATTTTAATCCCGACCTCTCGGTTGATAGTCCAGCACTCAAACCTTTACACCATTGCTCACCCCGCATACGAGATATGGCATTTTAATTAATATAGACTTTGGTTTCGCTACATTGAACACGTCCAAGAGATCGTTAGTCTGTTGGCCTTACGTCGTGGGGGCATCGACATCGCCCTCATAAGGCCCGTGGGTACGCGGTCGACCCAGCTCGGTCGAAGGGCACGGGACATATCCACTGAAGGGTTCAGTGACTGGGCGCTTATGACGACGCACAGTTGGGGAGAGACAGCGGACGGACTGTGGAAACTGGAGATACGGAATGGGGGATAGCGTCTGTGAGTGGAACTACGCGGATATAAGCGAAGCTAATCTGTGATATAAACAGTGAAACTTATCTTACACAGCGTCGTTAAACTGCGCATATTATGTGAAAGAAGATCTCAGTCACTGTCTTATCCTCGGTTGGTGACATTGACAATAAAGGAGGAAGAGGGCGATGCTAATTATATCTTATGTGACAGAAATAACAATACCGATGCAAAATGTCTAATTAGAATATAAGTCAATGAGAGGGCTAAGGCGACCACATACTGTATGTATAGTACATTGCTGGTCTTAGACACATTTAACACGTATTCTTTCAATGCAATAAATTCAGGCAAATGCGTTTAATCGCTAGATTGGTCCACTTTCCTATGTCAGGTCATAGGGTAGAATCGACGTTAACAGCCTTCAAGGGTACAACATGGAGAATTTGAGATAAACAACGGAGAAACTGTCTGTATTCGACAAATACATGGTGACGTTTAATAAATGCGCAATAATATAACAAATAACAAAAAAGGATGGAGTTTTAATGCGATAATATAGGGCGAGACTTCAATTTGGAGCGGGCTAGCTTGAGGGATGACAGTCGGGGGACATTTAACAGGCGAACCTTTCATTTTCATTTATTTAATTCAAATTATAAAATTACTACTTGATTAGTAACTGTGGTGTCTAATGCATAAAGCATCGAGCGATGGCGCACCAAAACCAAACCGTAATCAGTTCAATATCCAGAGAAGATCAGATGTGTGTACGTATCAGGACACTTAATATAACACATTTTAAGTATGCCACAAAGCGATTTCTCTGCGCTAACCTATAAATTATGTTGCTAAATGTCATTTACAACTAGACTAAATACATCAGGTAGCAAAGCAATGCACGGTAAACCAGAAAAAGACCAAGAAAATGAAGTCGCTAACACATTTTCATATCCATGGCTACCTCTCTGGGGTTCTGTAAAGGAACTGCTTTTCTTCTTCCATTGCAACACTTTCTTCAATTGTTCTGTTTTACAGCTGAGCATGTTTGTAGTTTTTAACTGTTTAAATTCACGTGAACAGGGATAAAGGTTATTGTGCTCTATTGGTTCTCGTTGTTCTAACTATTATTGCCGAGATGTGCCTTGATCGTGCGACGACGTAAAGGACTGGCCACGCGCCCTAGTGACCGTCTAATGAACTCCTCCCCGAGATAGTTACTGTTGAGGGACTTTTAACAAGACCTTCACTCACAATTGCTCAGCGCCATCGATTGATGCTTTTTTATATTATATAGTGGCGCGATTAATAAATGCACACATATATTATTATGAATTATCCTTCGCGCACCAATTCCTAAGTGTCGCTAAACAATCAATGATACGGTGCTCGTCTTAAACACCTTTGACAGGCAGTCTTTCGAGGCTATAATAGAGCAAAATTCTTTATTCATTATTATTCCTTCCACACGACCCGGTAGGTCGATGTTAATGGTTCTTGGCGGCCACAAAATGAGGATAATCAAAGGAAGAAATGCTTTTCATCTGTTGGTGCCAGTCCGAAGACTGGAATAAGAGGAGGGCGACGCTGGTCACTTACGTTGTGACACAGCGTCATTAAACTAGGCCTACTTATGTAATGAAAGATACTCTTGGCCATTGCAGTATCTTCGAGTGGTGGCAGTTTGAAGCCTGCATTAAGGAGGGATACACTGATTGATCAGAAGTATTGTGGTTGGGCAGAGATCAATCTTTAATAAGCTATGAACCACAATTTGAAACAAATCATTGTGGAACAAGAAGCCAATGCAAAGCATTACGTATTTGAGTTATAAAATGATTTGCTAATTTGATCTCCCTAGTGGGAAAGTGCTCACTACAGTTGCGCTGACTAACGGTGCAAGTGGAGCGCACATGTCTAAAGAAATTTCTATCATGGCGATGATGTGAATCCGGGACCTCTTGGTTGACAATCCAGCACTCTAACTACTGCACCAGAAACAACCAAATACAACATATTATAACGAAGGTTTTGCCTTTCCAAGATAACCGTTGAAATTCGGTGGTATACCCTAATGGTTGATTGGTTTGTTGCTGTTTAACAACACGGTCATTGCAAAGATGATTAGCGTAGCCCTCCTCATTTATCCAGGCTTGGGACTGGCACTACAACACAAATTTTTTTTGTTGTTTTTGTTGCGTTACGTTTTTGAACCATCAAAAAACAGTGGATATCACTCAAGTGATATAACTTTTGTTTTATTTGAACATTTTCGGTGAAATTTGGCCATTATACGTAGATATGAATTACCTTTAAGTCTGTAAAACGTGATTTAAAAATTCTTCCTTTTGGCCGAAATATTAGCCAAATGCCTAGGGGTTACTTTTTTGCCCACGCAGTAGTTGCGGAGTTTTCTATGTGTTTCTGATATCGAAGAATAAACTAGTAATATATTGTGAAAATAAAGTTATAGTAGTTTTTTTTTCAGTTTGACGACACTGTGATAACTAGGATCATTAGCGTCGCTCTCCTCCTTTATCCAGGCATGGGACTGGCACTGTCAAAGTACAAAAAGAGTTGCGTGACAATAAAACGTAACTTACAATTAACTTACTTAATATCGTTTATTTAACGAATCCGTCATATCGACGAGTCTTGAGTTCGCTAGATGTGGTTAAACAATGGACAATTTCAGTGTTCTGCTTAGACAACTTTAAAGCAGAACAATTAATTGTCCATTGTTTAACGACATCTAGCGAACTCAAGACTCGTTACGGTCAACCACAATCTACTCGGACACGATAATAATAGAATAAAAATCAAGCATTTTTTACAGAGTTTTAGTGTTTATTAAAGTAATTTATTTAAGGCCACTCCATTATAATTATCATTATGAGCAATTTTAAAGCTCTTAAGAACAGAAATACCATCAGTTGCCAAACAGTGGTTTTAAGCCCCCGACCTTCTGGTTGATTTTCCAGCATGTTGACCACTACACCATAGTGCATCCAACACAATGTATATAGAGGTCCATACCTTCCCAACACGCCCAAAAATTCCGTAGCGAGGTGAATACTACCAACTGTTCAGTTGTATAATTTTCCAGGGTCTTTGACGTCGATATCACGTTACATTCTACTCCTGTTACATGCAGTGATTGGCAGCGAAGAAAATAACGCAACTAAATTATTTATAAAGACAACGGAAAGCGAATTAAAGGTGTCTAAAGGACATAGCATTATAAATGATTTAAAGCCATCTAGCGGCCTCCTTAGCCTTTCAAGTCGACTGTATGTATTTAAAGATTTATGCGAATAAGAGATGGTCATCATCTTTGTCAGTTTTATTTAAAGAAGCGCTGAATAAATTTCTTGACTTAAGATGTCTAATTTCAAGACAGTGGGTTTTAAATTCAGATTTCTTATTCGAAGACAATGGATATTGTGGGGCGCGGTGGTGTATGGTATATTCGGTGCCTTGCAGCCGGAGGGCTGCAGGTTCGAATCCACCAAAAGCCGCCGCGTAGGGACCCTGGGCAAGTCCTTCACTCGCAATTGCTCATGCGCTTCGGCGTGAAACTCCGATTCAGCGTCCCGCGCTGTAGTCGGGAGCGACTCTAAGTAGAAATCTTGAAGGGGCGATATAGCAAGTCCTCATGTATGTATGTATGTATGTATGTGTGAGCACTTGTTATAGCGCCCCTTCAAGATACATACATGCATACATACATGCATACATACATACATGCATACATACATACATACATACATACATACATACATACATACACACATATTACATAGATACATACATGCATGCATGCATGCATGCATGCATGCATGCATACATACATACATACATGCATGCATGCATGCATGCATGCATACATGCATACATGCATACATACATACATACATACATACATACATACATACATACATACATACATACATACATACATACATACATACATACATACATACATACATACATACATACATACATACATACATACATACATACATACATACATACATAAATACATACATACATACATACATACATACATACATACATACATACATACATACATACATACATACATACATACATTAGGGTGGTCCACGGTACAATGGTACAATTTCATCTTCAACAGAACTATGCTCCACAAGTCTAAATCTGTTCTACCTCTCCTAAGTAAGATGTAGACCAAATTTGAAGCAGATTGGAGCATTTTTAGAGGTCGCTCAAGGTCGCCAAACATTCTCTTGATGATGCCATGGCATAGTGGACATTACTGACTGTTATCTACTCAAAAAATATTATTAGAACCGCTTGTTATTTAATTTTGAACTGTTGCTTTAAAATTTAAACTGAAGTTTAGAAATACCAATCTAACATTATTAACTACTAGATGTTTGCCCGTCCTAAGACGTTTAAAAACAATTTGAAAATGTCAAGAGTTGCGTCTTCTCGTGCTATGATTGACATAATGCAAATGTAGAATGTTGGAATTTTTAAAGTGCTTTTAAGAACTGTAAACTTTTGTACTTAGATTTATTAGTACATTTGTGAAGATTAGGAATTGAAGAGAGTTGACTGTAGAGTTTTTGACATAGCTCATAAACACAATAATGGCAAAGACAAGAAGCAGTGCTGAAGTTTGGCTGATAGACAAGGGCACAGAAAAAACTGTCTGGGTCCCATCTTCCAACAAAAGTTCCATCCGACGATCATGCTACAAGAACCATGAGGAGCAGGTGACAGACTTGCAGTACTAGTCATAGGTGACGGAGAAGAGATATACACTGGGAGTTCCAAAAATTGGCTGCAGAACTGCAGGTAACGAACAAGCTGAAGCCTACCTGAGGACTCTGGATGACTGAGGTCTTCGGACTTCGGAGTCTAGTTCGTGGTATTTAGTCTATGATATCACTGCCAGCAATACTCGCCTGAAGAATGGTGCCTGAACTTTTATTGAGAATTCAACTTAGCAAGGATTAACCTGGATGGCTTGCCGCCATCATGTCATGGAACTTCCACTTGCTGTTTTCGGCTCTTTATCTGGACCTGCTGGAGGGTCTGCCATTACTATGCTCAGGAGGTTCCAGCAAAGCCGGCCACACATTGATCAGGCGACAAATGAAGTGGCTTTAGACGACATCTTTGATGCACACACTTCTGCTCTTCGAGAAGAAAAGTGGTGAAATTGTGCAAGGCAGCTCTTGAAGGGTCACATCAGAGAGAAGACTACGAGGAATTCTTGAAACTCAGTTTGATCTTCCAGGGTGGTGCAAAGGGAGCAAGAGTTTTCTTTCAGGCACCAGGAGCATTCCATCATGTTTGATGGTGAAAGCTATCTTTAGCATTAAATATTTTTTTCCAGGAGCTGTTCTCTCCAACTGCCAAAGAGAAGCACAGTGTAAGGAGCTGGCACTGTTTGTGAGTGTTGTCTATTTTCGGTTCTGACATGAAGCTCCTCTGCCTATAAGAGCACCACTCAACGATCTACTGCTACTGGAGGAGCTCAGTAAAAATCTAAATATGAGAGTGGCAAAGGTTGCCTCGACCGCATTCAGTAGGCATATCTGGTACGTTTCAGAAATTTTGGTCAGCCTGTCCTTGTTTGACGACAGAATTGTAGTGGATGTGAAAACACTGATGGTAACAAGCCTCCATCTTCTACAGT
The DNA here is from genome assembly GCA_020284085.1 of Aporrectodea caliginosa. NCBI lineage: Eukaryota > Metazoa > Annelida > Clitellata > Crassiclitellata > Lumbricidae > Aporrectodea > Aporrectodea caliginosa. The sequence goes on from JACEVL010002434.1 coordinate 15,627, forward strand.
CCTTCAATTATATGAAGTGCCTCGACCATCCTCCTGAACCCTCAGCCTCATTGGCCTTGCATCTTCCGTCACAGACAGAACTACTGTCATCGTTGACATTCTGAACTTGAATGGAAAAAAGAAGGCCCAATGCTTCCTGGTAAAGGATCCTAAAGAATGATGCGATGATCACTCTCTTCACAGGCAGCATCAGTCATGACAGTTATTAGCGACTCTGCTGTGAGAGCCATTGGTTTGATGCAGCAGTAGAATTAATCGTTGACAAAGAATGAAGAGCAGCAGTTCCTTCTTCAGCTCGTGAAACACTGCAGGAATACCTATCCGTCCTGCTCTAAGGCTACGTTGATGAAGATGACAGAAGACATAGAATGTGTTACGAAAGAAAAGTGCGAGTATTTCCATAGCAAAATTGAACATTTGGGAACCTTTTCTTATTTTCATTGCTGTACTATATGTTTTAATTCAATTCCAATTCTGTTTTCTGTTCTTAGTGCAGATTACCGATTTCATGCTTAACATTGTGAAAATACCCTGACCTTGAGCGACCTCTAAATATTCATCAATCTCTCTCAAATTTGGTAGAGGTAATAGTGGGCAGCCATAGAACAAAAGGAGGGTTGTGGAGGGCAACTCTGAGATACTTAGTGTTTTTGGACCACCCTAACATACATACATACATACATACATACATACATACATACATACATACATACATACATACATACATACATACATACAAAACTACATGCATACAATGTAGGCTATTTTCCCGTTGTTTATAAACAGGTCAGGGCCGCCAAGGCCGCAAACGTCGTCCTTACTGTTGACTGACGACTTATTATTAGAAACATCTTATTTCTTCAGCATCAGTCTCAAAAGCATGGTCATGCTTTACCTCTCTTCCGTACAGTGTTGTCATCTCGGCCAAAAAGGTGCAAATGTCATCGTCAAAGAAAAATTCAAATGCTGTCACTGGATCCAATGGAATTGTGAATGATTTTTCTGGAATGTTGAAGTCAGGCCAGTTTGGTTGGATGTCTTTTTTTACCCATTTGCGTGGAATCAACGTTTTCCGTTTTGTGGTTGTGACTGCTTTCGCAGCAGATTCAGTAATTGTTACTGAATCAGCGACTTCACTTACATCGTCACATTCCACGGGATCACCACTAAATTCGTCGTCACCAGTTGCCAAATCTTCACCTCCCATTTCAACGATTTCATTACTTCTTGTTCGCAATCTTCCTTGGCAGGCGCTCATGAGTTGACGGCCACTTAGGTTATTCATGTTACCTCCTTCATCTTCGTCTCCACTGTCTTCTTCACTGTCAACTCCATCTCGAGGAGGATCAATAAAAATGTCAGCACTTGCGAAATCTTCGTGATCGTCAAGTGCATCCAGCACTTCCTTTACCGTATATTTTCTGTACAGTGTGCATAAACAGGACATATAATTGTTACTGCTGTTATACAGTTGCCAATAGAAGGATACAAAGTCTTGATACATATGTCCCCTTCCATAACTATTATTCCATTTGCAGTTAGTATGTGAATTATTGAGCGTTTTGATTGCATAGAGTACAGAAAGCAAAAATACAAATTTCAATTAGCCATGGTGCTGCTGGTTCCCACAGCTCCACATATGGAACATAAAGTTCAAAGAACTAAATTCCTCAGGATAATTTCTTTTAGACAATTTCTATGTATTACACTAATTTCTATACAGTAATTCCCGTTGAAATTAGTTATGAAATTAAAATTTGAAATAAGTAATGACATTATAATAATTACCTTCTTCTGGACATTTCCAACGGAAACAGGAAATAATTAATGTAAAAAGTAAAAAAATTGTAATTGATTAATTACAAAGAATTTCAATGAAGTTTCACCAAAAATTGATGTATTGTTTATTGCTAAGCACTTCCTGTCCATTACTTCCGGTGGGAAGTTCAAAGTACGTAACCCGTGACATTTTATCCCCCTTGTTCCAGAAGTGGAACTGTGGGCTAAAATGGGTTAACGTCGTCTTATGACATCAAAGGCCGTTGACGACAATGCAGAAAATATACAATACAATCATAACCAGAAACTTATAGCATCCGAACGACACCATTAAAGGTTTCAGACGGAGCTTTACAATTTCACTAATATTCAATATTTTTGCAACATAAAGTAGTTCATCTCATACTATCTATGATTATTATGTACTGACAAATTTCATTAATTAACAAAGCATACATGTATTATAATTGATTAAGGTATTCTTTTAAACTGTTCATGTATCTTACAAAAACACTATAATAAAAATGTTCATTAACCAAAGAAGTATACATGTATTATAATTGTTTAAAGTAGGCCTATTCTTTTAAACTGTTGATGTATCTAACATAAGTAATAAAAATTCCATTAACCAACAAAGCATACAATGTCATGTATTATAATTGTTAAAAGTACTCTTTTACATTGCAACACAGTATATAATTGCAAAATAACAATGTACTAGTAAAAGACCAATCAAATATTTACAGATTTGAGTA
>JACEVL010002435.1:0-20037 GCA_020284085.1 Aporrectodea caliginosa
TAAATGTTAAGCATAACAATGAACAATAACATCTACTTTATTAGATCAAACTGTAATTTGTGACATTTGGTGAATAAAATATGTTTTTCAACATATAATGTAACTCTCATAAAAGTCATTCTTAAAAACAGGTAATTAGAAATAAATTGAGTATCTCGAGGATGGTCATCACTAACACAATAATGCATATAATATGTAATATGAGAGAAATAAATAAACTGTTATTATGGTTGTAATTAGTTGTAAAATGTAAAGAAAAAAAATAATTTCAAATGTTTCAAAGAAAACTGAAATATTTCAAATAAAACTGAAATATTTTCATTCATTGAAATATTTCAACGCCAAAAAAAACATGTTTTTTACATCTCTAGTTATAGCTCCCCTTCAAGATTTCAACTCAGAGGCGCCTCCCGACTACAGCGTGGAGCCTGAATCGAGAGTTTCACGCCGGGCGCATCCAGTGAAGGACTTGCAGGGTCCCTACGCTGCGGCTTGAGGTGATTCAAACCCGCAACCCTCCGGCTGCAAGGCGCAGAACATACCCCTACACCACCGCGCCCCTGTGTTCTCAGCGTGAGAGGACATAAGAGAATGGGATAGCCTTTAAGCAGTGAACAGGAATGGAAAAGATCCCAGTCAGTCTTTTTCCTTGAACTATCAGTGGACGAATCCTAAGGTTGTGGACACAGAGATATTCATCACAGGACTTACCATTTACTTCCCAGCATACACTGGTATGAAATTCTGCTTTGTGACAGAGTTAAATGTGCACTGACAGTAGGTAAGTCTGATGTATGTTGAAAACCTTTTGAACTGGCAATATCAGTAAATAGTGAGACTGATGTTTTATCCATTTTAACAGAATCAGCAGCGTGATCTTACGGTGCGCTATGCTAAAGAAACAGAATCGGAAATGAAGAAACGAGTCGACTCACAGCGGAGTCAGTTCGATATTGAATTATCAAGACGTAACGTTTTGATCGACCAGGTTAGAATCACTGAAGGATACATTCGAAAACTTAGATTCTTGGCTTTCACAGTGTTGCAATAATTTCAGGCAACTTTAAAGTTATTTTGTTATTTATTTTGAATTTAATTATGTGTCTGGTTTAACCTTGTGACTTACTTAGTGTGGCATGGTTGCCGATTGGTTAGAGTGCTCGGCCTGTAACTTGGAGAATACGGGTTCAAGCCTCGCCATAGGCAGTAACTGAGTAGGAACCTTGAGCAAGGCCCTCACTCACAATTGTTCTGCACCATCAATATTCTGTCGTATGATCATGTGCACTTCTGAACTTTGCAAGGAGGGCAATATCAAATGCAGTTGTAGTGTAATGTTGTAATGTTACATTGTATGGAAAGTTTAAATGTCATGAGATGTGACTGTATGAAACCTACTCAGCTTCTGAAAATTCTAGGCAAGAAAACTGGCAGCAAAGTGAACATATGAAAAGAAATAAAGAGGCTTTGCATTAATTGACACTGCTTATTGCTTATTAAGAATAATGACTGCTATCTGCTTATCTGAACATGGGTAATTGGGGGATTTTAGCCATAAACTGCTTATTTATAACATGCAACTAGCTTGTGTTGTGCACTGTAAATTGTGTCATATTAGTTTAACATCATATTCTTTGATGAGCATCTCGTTTGTTGTCTCTGTTTAACTCAAATTGTTAGATATTTTGCATGTTATTAGATTACCATAGAGTAGAGTAGATTGCTGACACAAATATCCAATTACTAAGTTGCTGATTACTGGGACATGGGAGCCTATAATATGGATAATATGAGTTTGAGCATACCCTGAAATGATTTTCAAGCTATGTTTATATACACCTCTTTACATCTGTTAGATTGCCGTGTTGCATGCCCTTGTGAGGTTCTTAAACGTCACTTTGCAAGCAGCCAGATACATACATAGTTACATACATATGATTATTGTGTAAAGACCTTGAGCAAATCTTTCACATGCAATTGCTTCAGGCCTCCGGTTCGAATTTGCTAGTCATGCTCATGTAATAAATCTAACCTTGCTAAGGCTTTCGATACGGTTGATCATGGTATTCTATTGCGCAAATTAGAAAGATATGGTATACGTGGTACCCAACTCAACTGGTTCAATAGTTACCTAGAAAATCGCTTGCAATGTGTCTACTGTAATGGTCATTTCTCTGATCTAAGAGCTATTAAATTTGGGGTTCCTCAAGGATCTAACTTAGGCCCCCTGTTATTCCTCATATACATAAATGACCTCCCTAATGTCTCATCCCGCTTATACTTTATATTATTTGCAGATGACACGAACGTATTCTACTCCCATAGTTCTCTGGACACCTTATTCCAAATTGTAAATGCTGAACTATCGCTTGCTGCTGATTGGTTTTGTGCCAACAAACTTACTCTTAATTTAAATAAGACGAATTTTATTTTGTTTAAGTCCCATAGGAAAAATTGTCCCTCGCAGTATCCTATACTAAGTATTAATGGAATTCCTCTCTCCCGAGTTGAGTCCACAAAATTTCTAGGAGTTTATGTGGATCAGCACATGACATGGAAAGTTCACATAAAAAATATCTCCTCCAAAATTGCTAAAAACACCGGAATCATTGCCCGTACTGCACATATCTTGCCTCCATCCATTCGTTTAAAATTGTATTACTCTCTCATATATCCTTATTTAGCTTATTGTAACCTAGTATGGGCCTCAACCTACACTACAAGGTTACAAAGACTGATAACTTTGCAAAAACGCGTGATTCGTATAGTGGCTGGTACTACTTATGGATCTCATACCAACCCTATATTTTTTAACTTTAAAGTATTAAAATTAGATCAGCTCAGGCTGTTCCAAATCGGTGAATTTATGTACAAGTACGACCGAGGCCTACTACCTCCAGTATACAAGGGATTCTTTAATCTTGCCTCAGAGGTTCACTCCCACTTAACAAGAAACTCCGTAAATTATAGAAGTGTCTTTGCCCGCTCTAACACTCGTCAGTTCTCAATAAAATCTATTGGTGCCACTACTTGGAATAAAATTCCTCAAGAAATCAGTAAATCTCCCTCACTTACACTGTTTAAGAATAAGCTTCGCACTTATTTAGTTGAAAGTAATTATTAATGTTTTGATGTATCAATATTTTATTTCCATGTGTTTAACTGCATTACCCACTCATTCCTATTACTTTCGATATTTAGTTTAAATTAGTTAAGGTTAGTTAAGATTTTTTATGTTAATCAAGTCAACAACTGTTATGCTAATTAAACCATCTTTCGGTCGCCACATAATTATTCTGTTGAAATTATATAGAGGTGTCCCTACTTAGCGGGATCTTTGATCCCTTCAGGGCCTTCCCTTGTGGCATTCAACAATCAATACTTAAAAGTGCAATCTGATTTGTAACATTATTGTTTATTGTTGTTTGACTACAAATAAACGATTGATTGATTGATTGATTGAATATAATACCGGATAATAACAATGATTGTAATAGAGTGGCTCTAAAAACCATTTTTGTGCAGTTTAGCATGTTTTGTAGGGTGCTATATGAAAACTGCTCTGCACTTAATGATTTGATGGTCTCTTAACTTCATTTTATTTCCTATTACTGGTTCTTGACACACACAATGATGCTATCACAGCAGTAGCGATGAACAGACAAGATTTTAACAGTTTAACTGATTAACTGCTCTTCTTTAATCTGTGATAAGGTTGCTTTATTATTTAGATGAAACACCTGTACTTTGCAATGAACTGCACATAAAAAACAGTTACCAGCTGTTTGAATATAAGTTTAATAAACGAATGAGACATGGTGGTGTAGCAGTATGTTCTGTACCTTGTAACCGGAGGGTTGCAGATTCGAATCTACCTCAAGCCACTGTATAGCTACCCTATAGACAAGTTGCTCACCCACAATTGTCTATGAGGAAGGCAGCAGAAAACCACCTCACTCATTTCATCCCCGGGTGGCATAAAAGCCATTGGACCTGCCTTTGGGCAGAGAACTCATCATCATCAAAAGACATGCTGCTGTGCTTTCTTCCCTAACCAGCTAATGGTGTTCATAGTTTAACAGGGTCTTGTGGTTCTGTTTTTCAGTTGCTTGAAGATAAGAAGCAGTGGGCTGAAAAGTACGACAGTCTACAGAAGCAGTTGATCACTGTCACTCAGACGTCACGTGATAAGATTAAATCCATGGAGGAAAGGTTGTTCATCTTGGTGTTAAATCATTTCATACAGAGGCACCATGTGATTCATCTGATTCATTGCTAATTACTTTCTTTGTGAACTTGATTGGATAAAATTTCAGCAATCTTAGCAATGTTGATGTCAATAATCAATCAATCAGCCGTTTATTGATTCATCAACAACAGAAGACTTACAGGAAATAATCAACAATCAGTCATTTTCAAGTTAATCTGTTGTTGCCGTCAACAGGACTGCCCTAAAGGATAAAATAATCCGCTATTGCATGGCTGCCCTTTTCCACGTTACAGTTACAGATGGCTAGATGATTTTTATGATCATTATGATTAAAGAAAATTAAACTTAGATAGCATTGTTATGTATTTTGCATGATATTAGATCTCCATAGAGTAGGGTGGATTACTGACACAAATATCCAATCACTCAGTAGCTGATTAAATGGACACGGTATCTGATTGGTTAGAGTAACTGGAAAGTATGCTGTTCCTGGTATACATCTTGCTTATGGCTGGCGTTTATTCACAGTTGCCGGTCCCTCCATCTGGAACTGTCTACCTCCGCATGTTTGCAACTCTATTAGCAAAACTGTCCTTCACTCTAAACTGAAAACTTACCTTTCAAGTCTGCTTGTAGCTCATAATGGGTGCCTGGCTTCAATGTCCACTTCTGAACTTTGTAAGGAGGGCGTTATCAAATTACGGTTGTATTGTTTTGTATTGTATTCTGAAGACGTGACTATCTGATGCTAGGAAATGTTGCAGATAAAATGAAATGTGTTTTTGTTGTTGTTTTAGTCATGGCATTGAAGTGAAAAAGTTGACAGATTTACATTCAGCAACAGACAAACTGCGGAGAGAGAAATGGGTTAAGGACGAGACAAAGAAAATTAAGGTATGACAAATTTTTTTTGTTTTTCATAACACTGTCAATTAGTTTAAATCCTCTGTTTCTACTAAGCCGTATAATTAAATTAAATACTGTGGTTCTCCTAAGCCCTTGAATTGAATTACACCCCGTGTTTCTGCTAAGCCCTTTCATTTAAATCCTGTGGCTTTCCTAAGCCTTTTTGATTGCATGAAATTCTATGTCTTTTGTGTTGCCTTTGATTCAATTAACAAATTTGCATCATGTTAAGCACACACTGACTTTCTCCCTATCCGTAGGAAAATTTCTGAAAGAATCTTTCCCTGTTAATTGTTTGAAGCACCGCTGATATATCTGTGATCAATAAAGGCCTGTTGGTTGCAGAAAATTCATCAAATTTACCTAGTCAAGAAATGTGACCTGAAACTTTCTTCGGTCTATATAATTGACTTAGAAGCATAGTTGTAAAAAACGGTCAAAACAAAATAAAAACGGAATAAAACGTCGTTTTTTCAAAAAAATAAAAAATGGAAAAAACGAGAAAAAAACGGACAAGAAAATAATTTGACTTTGTTACATCTTTTACTGCATTTTAAAATTAAAGTCTTGTTTACACAATTTAACTTTAATCAGCAAATAACATAACTTTATTAGTAAGCACCAAGTAGGCCTAACATTAGGCTAATCTACAACAATTATTTCTTTTTCATAAGTCTGGTTTAGTAAGAAATTGAGAAATTAAAAATATTGAAATCTTTTCAAATTTAAATTGTATACATAAATCCATGCTGACATAAGCAATTAAAAACTAAACTTTGTAAGTATTATAGAGTGTAGGCCTACTTAATTAAAAATTGTACTTACAATTATGACTTATATAAGAACTTAATATGGAGTAATATCAGTCAGTTTAGGCCTACCAGTCAATCGGAGATTACTGTTGACAAAGACAACATTTCGCATTTTAGAATACTTAGAAATTCAAATAAATTTTATAAATTTTATTTCCTGTACTGTGCTATTTATTTCTCAACTGATGACACTAAATAGTGACGTAAATTAGATGAATCCTTGAAATGATGGAGACAACGTAAGGGATTTAAGACTAGAATAAAATTAAACAACAGAGAGTAAATAAATAAATAAAGTTACGTAAAAAAATAAAAAACGGAAAAAAACGTGACAAGAAATAAAAAACGAAAAAAATGAGGTTTTTTGGAAAATAATAAAAAACGAAAAACCGTATTTTACAACTATGCTTAGAAGATCTCTTCTAAAGTAGAAGGGGAGGTATTGGTCTAGAAAAACCCAATAGACGGCAAACCTCAGTTGCCTAAAGTATGTACAGCTTGATTTAGAACAAAAAGCATTGTAACCAGAAAAGGTCAATTCTGCTTTCCATGAGGGGATTCAGGTTGGGCAAACAGAAGTAGAAAATGGGTTTAAGAGTTATCTGTGTAACAGTGTGTATATTACTTAGGCTTCTGATAGAAAAATTGTCGAATTGGCTTGGTGGGACTCACTCGTTTGTGCTTGTAAAGAAGCTGTCGTGTTTAAAGTATAAATCTCCAAGATTATATTTACAGAATGTGAAGCGATTGAAACTCTAAATCTGTCATGCTCCAATTGTTTTGGCTGTTATTTTGAACAGGAAATGACTGTAAAGGGATTTGAACCAGAGTTGCAGCGACTAATTGGACATCACAAGGCTGAGCTGAATAAGATCAAGGCAATGCACCAGGCGGAGCTGTTGGTAGCCGACGAACGAGCAGCGCAGAGATACGTTCAAATGACGGAAGAATTGAGAGATCAGCTTGCCAAGGAAAAAGAAGCGGCATGTTCACGTGAAAGGGAACTCGCCAGACAGATGTGAGTTTATTATTTGTTGTTGTTTTATCTGTTGTGCTGGAGTTTGTTTACAGCATTCGCATGTGCGCTGTTGTTTTTGGCTTGCCAGTGAAAATGTGTTAACATTATAATAAAACCTCCATCTATTCTCCCTGCTCTCAGGCCCATGACGTAATCATTCCTTTGGCAGATAGCTTGATGCGTAAAACTATATAATGATATATAAGGTTTGATCAAGGTAGAATGTTCTGACTGTCTTAATCAGATAACTGTCTGTGAGACTATGTTTTTTGTACACCAAAGTGCAGTTGGCAGTTGGTCTATTAAAGGATATTATTTCTTTCTTACAACTTACTTATTATTCATTCGTACCTGGAATGTTGTGTAAGAGCTATTGACTGGCCTGCTATAAAGCCCACTTACAGAATCATAGGAGATTATAACTGGAAAGGATACAGTACCGTGGGAGAGGTTCTTTGAATTAGCCTGAAACAAAGCAATGCAAAGCCACATAATTATGTAAATATAAGGAACATTGCAAAAGAAATTGTTTAGTGCAAGAGTTGAAAACTTGTGAAAAGGTTTGGATAACAGTACTGTCTCAGTGGATACTGCCATCTCTTCTAACAGAGGTATTGGTGCCTGTATATCGACTTCAGCATTATAAAAGTTACTGATTAATAATAATAATTAATATTCATCTAATATGACAGGTATGAGAAGCAGGTACGGCAGGAAGAGGAGATCCTTCAACAGCAGCGACAGCGTCTCTACAGCGAAGTGCGTGAGGAGAAGGAGCGCATTGCTCAGACGTCTCAGAAGCAGAGACAGGACCTCGACAGACAGCAGCAGAAGGTCGAAGAAACCCAGTCCATCACCATCGAAACACTCAGAAAGGAATACGAGTTGGGACGTAAAGAACAGGAAAACCGACATGCAGTAAGTCAAGAATTGAAAAGAAATTGGTGTTAAAAGAAAGCATGAGCTAAATGAAGACCAAACCTCGTGCTACCATAAAGCGGCTAAAAACTCATTATTTCTCCAAGCTATTGACACCAAGCTATTCTGTTTTTAGCCTTCCTCCTTGGCTTTCAAGCACTCTGCCATCCTTTCTGGTAGTCTCTCCTCATCTTTTTCGAAACTAAAATCCTGCCTTTTCCCTCGGGTTGCTCGCACTGGGAGCGCTTCTGAAAGGCTTTGCTGTGAGAAGCGCTTTATAAATAGCCAAATACAATACAATACAATACTTGTATATCTAGCTACATCTTCTCCTGGCGGCTGACTATCGACATCTCAGATTCACACTTTGGTGTGACCATATACGAGTTGCAAATTTTATTAATAATAATAATGATACTAATAATTACATAAATCCATTATCTCTTGACGTAATCCTGACTTTTTTGCAAACTTCTTCTGGTGTTGAGCTTGGCTGAGGTGAAGCGTGTCAGTGATGTGACACCAAGCTATTCTGGTTTTAGTCTTTCTCCATGCTGTATGAAGGCCGAATTTCACGGTTAGATCCTTCTTAATAACTAGTCCCGGTGGTCATAAGACTGCTGTGTTGTCGTTTCCAGTATGTCGGGGGCTCATTCATTGTGGTCCACTGAGCTCTCCAATGGTTCTAATCTTTCAGAGCTTCTGCAACGTGTCTGAAACTCTCAGTCTGTGTTTCTGGAGTATGCTAAAGACTAGAACAGTTACTGTTGTGGTTCTCCTTCTACTCACTTGATATATGTGGAGACATTGCATGATCCTTCTGAGGCACTGCATGCCAAAGCTGCTGAGCTGCTTGTTTACAATCTCTGTGGTCATCCAAGCCTCGAAACTGTAGAGGCATACCATTTGCACATTCAGTAAATAGAGCTGCAGCTTGGTATGCAGAACAGTGGTGAAGCGCTAACTGCTTGTATCCAAGGAGACTACAGAGGATCTGGCAAGAGCGATTTGGTGCTTGATCTCCTGTTCACTGGATCCAGTTGGTAGTGTTTGGCTGCCATTGTATGTGAATGCATTCATTACCTCCAGCATATCACCTGCAATCAGGGAGACAGTCCGTGGTGGTCCAGATCTAGATTTTGTCCCCAGTTTATCTCCAGACCAAAGTTCCTAGCATCCATATTTATAACTTCAATTGCCAGGTGCTTGCTGTTTATGTTTCGGTTCTTTATATCATTGCTATAGATGCGACTGTATATAAATCAAACACTCTATAACTGTTTGTATTATTGCTTGAGTTTTTATAACTGTTTGTATTATTGCATTGGAGTGTCTGTACTATACAGACACTCGACAAAGGCCCCTCTATCTGACTATGACCGATTGAATTATGTTTCTTACACATTTCTTTCGTTCTTTGTAAATGGCTGCGGTGTGTCAGCAATGAGCTCAATAAATAAATATATGAATGGTTTTATTTTGTTTTTGGTTCTACTGATACTGTGCTATTGTGATACTTCTTACCACTGTATGTATAGTTGTTGTAAAGTATGAGCATTTGTCTTGTGGTGGTAAAGATTACTTGCTTACTTACTTACTTGGCTCAGCATTGACGAAATAGGCTAAATGTTCTTAGGAGGCATTTCCAGAACATGTCTGTAAATATTGCATTGCCTGTGACGTTGTGGGATATTTTGTTGTTGTTTAGGCAGAAATTCGTCAGCTCAAAGAGCAGCTGACAATCGAGAGGGACGCCTGGGAGGAGAACTATCGCAAGAAACAGGAGACGATGCTAATGCAGAAGGAACGAGAGATGCGCGAACAGGTGAAGAAGGACAGAGATCGCGAGATTGAAATGGCGATACGGAGTCTGGCGGATGATAGGGATGCGGAGATCAGAGAGTGCAAGAAGGATGCTGAAAACCAGATCAGGTGTGAACTACACACTTGTTTCACTGACATGTGCTTCTAACAGCTGATATAGTCTTAGTAAACAATCAGATATTTGTCACTGCATTTCGATTTTCCAGCAGTCCTGTTTGAATGATTCAAACTATCTGAACTCCACACAAGGAATTAGATTTAATGTTAAAGACGTCACTGTTAACACTTTAACGATGAGCTGCATTGGTTTTCCAGTCACTTTTAGTACATGCTCGTCGTTAAAATGTTAAAGAATGAGTAATAATTGTTAACAATTTAATGATGAGCTATATGATCAGTATACTCGTTATACCGGTAGTTTAGCTGGCTAGAAGTAGGGACACTGAGAATATGCTAAGAAATATGCACTGAGATTGCATTTCAGGATGCCATGTATTATTTATCCATTTGTATTTGAAATACAATGGACTTGTTTCTTTGTCCTGGGACCCTGAACTTAAAATGGACTGCCCAGTGCCCTTTCTGTCTAACTCAAGCTATATATGGGAGGTGTTTGAAGACTCACCTGGTTCATTGGGTCTTGTTTTGGGAATGTTTTGTCTCTGTGAAGATACGACATGAGTTCTGTGATTACTTGACACTGCATTCATTTTTACCCACAGGAGAATTCGAGAAAAATATGAACGTGAATTGGCTGAACTGGAAAGATCTGAACGACAGATTGCCGAAAAATACAATCTGACAAAGGTTGGTTGAAGTTTATGTTCACAATTCGTTGTTTGTGTGGTGCTTGATAATGTAATGGTTAGCGTGCTGGACTGTCAGTCGAGAGGTCAGGGGTTCAAATCCCTGCCTTGGCAGAAATTTGGTTTGAGATTTCTGCTCCATCTGTGCCCCTAGCCAATTCAGCTATAATGAGTTCACTGACCGTACACTGTCGGTGGGAAGATGAGACGGTGAGGGAGAGGACTGGCCAGCCACACGCCCTCATATGATGAGGCTAAGAAAATGAAGTCGCTAACACTTCATACTAGCTGGCTACCTCCGAGAGCTTAAGGGACTGCTCTTCTTCTTCTTCATCAGGGGCCTCCAAAGTTTTCCAGCTGGGGGCCACATTGCTGACTTTCTAAAGCTCCACGGGCCAAAACTCTGAAGAAATATTTCTCTGTGTACAGCTCTCCAGTGAATTGTGAGTAATGCAATGAATGCTTGGATTCATAATGTCTCCGAATATTGTACTCTTTAAGCACTGCAATGGTGTCATTGCATATCAGGCACAATGCCTTACAATCAACGACTGATTTTGGCAACATGCATGTCAGAGTACAGTGGCGTTAAAATTTTCAATTTTCCCAATTTAGTTTGTTTCTTCAAGGAGAGTTCCGCGGGCCAGATTAAAGGCCTTAGCGGGCCGGATGTGGCCCACGGGCCATACTTTGGAGACCCCTGTTCTTCATCATTGCAGTTGTTATAGAATGGTCTTTATGGAATCTTCGTGTTTAACTATTCTTAATTTGAGTTTGTAGGTGTGATTTCTTGCACAATTTTGTCTTCTTCTTTGTCGTATTGCTTTGAGTTGTCATTTGATTGTGATCATAATCTCAAGATTTGTACAGTGCCAAGAAAAGCAAAGTCACAGGAGCCAGCTTATTTACAGGTGCTAAATCAAGAAAAATCGATATTCAGTTGAGGTCAGAAATAGTTCCAGGTCCAGGTGCAAGGGTCAGACTAGCAGAGGTCCAAGGGTTAAGCAGGCACGTAGCTTTTGCTTCTGTAGATATATTATGAAATTATTAATTGGAACTGTGTATTTCTTATTTATTTATGTATTTATGGGAAAAGACAAAGGAAGTGATCTTAGAAACTGCGGAGAAATATATTCCGAAGAAAAGAAAAACTAAAACAACTCCTTGGTTATCGAAAGAAGCTATTAACATAGCCATATGCAGAAGGGAAGCAAAAAGAGAAGGAGATAAAGATAAGATACGAAAACTGAACAGCGCATTCCAAAAACAAGCGCAGCATGGACAAAGAAAAACATCTAAATGAATTATGCAAGGAAATGGAGGAGGAGGGAAGAAAAGGAAGAACTAAAACAATGTTTTCAAAAGTGAGGGAAATAACGAGAAAAACACACCAAAAATGGGGTCGCTGAAAGCAGGTGATGGACACATAATTGCGGATGAAGAAGGAATGAAGAAAAGATGGAAGGAATACACAGAAGAGTTGTACAACGAAGATAAAAGAGTAAAGGTAGAAAAACAGATGTAACAGAGTATGAAAATGAACCGGAAATCATGGAAGCAGAGGTAGAATGGGCTATTAAACAATTGAAAGATAATAAGGCCCCGGGTCAAGACGGGATACCAATAGAAATGGTAAAAGCTGGGGATGGCGTGATGACAAAGACAATAACAAAAATTTGTAATAACATATGGAAAACTGGAAAGTGGCCAGAAGATTGGAAAAGTTCAGTCTTTATCCCTTTATTTAAAAAAGGAGACGCAAAAGAGTGTGAAAATTACAGGACAATAGCAATGATATCACACATAAGCAAAATATTACTCAAAATAATACATAAAAGAATGGAGAGTACAATAGAGAGAGAGCTTCCTGATAGTCAAGCAGGATTTAGGAAATTTCGTGGAACACGTGATCATATTGCCAATATGAGGTGGATAATGGAGAGACAAAGGGAGTTTGGACAGAAAGTATACATATGCTTCATTGATTATAGCAAAGCGTTTGACTGCATTAATCATGAATTGATGTGGAAAACCTTGGGAGAAATGGGAATACCGAAACACTTGATACAACTTCTTAGGGGTTTGTACGAAGATCAGATAGCGGTGATAAGGACTGAATATGGAGATACTGACAGATTCAGGATTAGGAAGGGAGTGCGGCAAGGATGCATTATGTCTCCTTTCCTATTTAATATGTATGCTGAAAGGATAATGAGGCAGGCGGGAATGGATGAGGCTATGGAAGGAATAAAGATAGCGGGAAGAACAATGAACAATCTGAGATACGCTGACGATACAACACTATTGGCGGGTAAAAACCGATTTGGTAGAACTAATAAGAAGGCTCAAGAGTGAAAGTGAGAAAGCAGGACTCTACTTCAATATAAAGAAGACAAAGATCATGACAACAGAGGAGGAGGACAGTTTTGTAGTAGATGGAGAGGAAATAGAAACGGTAACTAGCTTCACGTTTTTGGGATCAGTAATAGAAAAAGAGGGAAAGTGTGATATGGAAATAAATCGTAGAGTAGCGATAGGAAAAACTGCAATGAATGGTCTGGAAAAAATATGGAAGGACAAACATGTGAGTATAGACACGAAAAAAAAGATTGGTGAAGGCTCTGATCATACCAACAGTAACATACGGCAGTGAGACATGGACAATGACCAAGAAAATGAAAAAAAAGATTGCTTGCATGTGGATATGGAGGAAGATGCAGATAGAATATCATGGAAGAGAGAAAATTGGGTGCGCATGATATCGGAATTGAGAATGAAGAGACACTACAACAAACAAGTGCTAAGAGCAAAGTTGAGGTTCTTTGGTCATGTCATGCGATCAGATGGATTGGAAAAGGAAATGATGTTAGCATATGGAGAGGGAAGGAGAAAACAAGGACGACCAAGGAAAAAGTGGATGGACGAGATACATGAAACAACTGGAATGAATTTGGCAGAACTGAGAGATGCGACGGCGGACAGAAGGAAATGGAGAGGCTTGATCATGAAGGTCGCTAGAGTTCCAGGAACTGACAGCACAAGGTAACAAGGTATTTCTTAATTATTTTTCTTCAGTTTTGAAACAGATTCTCTTATTTGTTTCAGGCCAAGCTTCATGAAGTTGAAGGTGAGAATGAGCGCCTGAAGGTAACACTGACGCAAAAAGAACTGCATGCCAATGAACTGAAATCGGTAAAAACTAGTCTTAATTCGTGTAGTTGTGTCTTCTTTCTTATGTTTTTTGTCCTTGAGCGGGTTCAAACATCCATTGGCACCACTCCTCTTGATGCTGAGCTTCCTCCTTCAGTTTAAAGTATCATCCAGTCCAGGAGCATCTCTCTAGATCTTCCTCTCATTCTTTTCCCATCTGTTCTTCCTTCCTTGATAGTTCTTAGTAGGGAATCCACTTCCTCTGTCTCTTCTCTTGTAGTAGCAATAAGTGTCACACAGTTGGGTACATAGCTACGTATTCTGATTTGAACTACGTATTCTGATTTGCAACTGTGACTAGTTCAAGTCAAAATCCATTGACGTGTTAGTAATATATGAATCTTTTCTTGCATGGCTTTAGCAGTAGTTTTATATATCTGTTGCTTATCAGTTTCTTATTGAAAGCATGTGAAGTCGGCACACAATGGCTATTTTGTTGCATTTTGTAATTTAATTTTTATTTGATAAACCTACAAAAATTTCCACAAAAACCTGATATAGTGAAGTTTCGCATTTTTTAAATGTTGAAAACAAAAGAACCAGCTTATATCATTTCGTTTACAACTTAAGACTTAGAACTGCAAATTGTTTATATATTTTAGGCCGCCTCTGTCTTAGCGAACTGATCTGATCTTTTGGATACTGACCTGGTTATATCTGAATTTCTGTGCACTATTTGTTGATCTCTTGTGCATTTGACACTGGAGTGAGAAAGTCACTAATTACACTAATTACAGCATAAAATCTTTAATACTTTTGTTCCAGTTAAACTACAGAATAACTATCTCATCAAGCTGCAGTTACTGGAATTTCTTACTGTCATGGATGCAAGTGAATTATTCAAATTAATTATTTGCAGTTACTTGACAAGAGGAACGAAGAACGGGACCACATTTCAGACGTCATCAGACAGGAGTTTGCTGAACGAATCGTCGCAATCGAGGATGAAAATCGACGATTAAAGAACGAGGTTTCGGAACTGAAGGCTCGACACCGGTTGGAGGTGGAGCGACTGAAGTCTGAGAATGAGGTCCAGGTGAAGGCCAAGGAAGATGAAATGGAAGAAGTACACCGAAGGTCCGCTGATTAGGAATTTCGTTAGATTTCATTCATTCCTTTATTAATTCAGAAAATTTGTATAGCACCCCTTCAATATTTCTACTCAGAGGCGCTCCCAACTCATGCCTGGTGGAAAAGGACAGATAACTGCATAAATAGAGCAACAGTAGTCAAGTCTACTTATGACGAAGGCATGAACAAAAGTAGCAGTAGTGTTACAGATAAGATTGCGAGAGACGACATGCAGCTGGTGAAAGCAGTCATGACAAACTAAATTTATGTGCTTGGCTATTATTGCTATAGTTATTATTATTGTATGAAGACTTATAAAGTGCAAGTTGATTTAACTAAATACTCCACAAATGCACTAGTCGTAGGTTGGTTTAGTTGCTATGGGTGCAACATGCCAGGTTGGTGACACATCCAAAGATTTGTCAATCTGGTTTCTTTGTAATTACATTGCTGGGCGAAGGATTCAGCATAACCTGCTGTAATTTGAAGTTTTAGCTGCGGACCTTTGCTGCTTTCTGTTTATTTTTAGAGTTAATGAAGCTATTGCCAAAAAGGATGGAATAAGGTTTCTGACTTTTGTAGGTATTGTGGGAGACAATCGATTTATGTCAATTTAGAAGTTTTAACTTGAGACTTTCACGTCTTTCTAAATTGCATTTTTAGGGTCAAACAAGCAATTTGTCAAAAAGGGTAAGGTTTCTGACTTTTGTATATTCATGGGAGTTTAATATTTCAAACTCTTTTCATTCAGTTCGTTTTGCTAATTACAGTTTCTGAATAAAAGAATCTGATCTAAAGACTGACCTATTGTAAAGCCTGAACTTTTGGCTCCAGATTTTCACTGTTTTATTTTGCATATTTAGGGTGAAAGAAGCAATTACCAAAAAGGATAAGCAGTCCGAAGAATTTGTCAAACAACGTGATGCAGCCGTTCGAAGAGCAGACTATGCTGAACAACTACTCATAGAACAGGGCAAAAAGTTACTTGGTAAAAAGTGAAGGCGCCTAGAGAGTCATGTTTTGACCACTGCTGTTATCCGTCGTATAAATTAAGTTATCTCTGTGGACGGGCTATTATTAGAACGATAACATGAGATTTTACCGGTCCTCAGTGTTGTGTTTTTCAATTTTCAATTTCGTTATTTATGGATTTCATTCCATTGCTACTCTGGCAGGCTCAGCCAACGTAAAGTAGTGACACATACGGTCTAAAGATTATTTAACGCATGTTCTGGCTTTAGTTTTGAGACGGATCATACTTTCACTTGAATAACTTTTGTTTTCGACATATCCCAGAACAGATTTAGACGACTGACATGCAACTTATAAGATTGCTGTAAGTTTCATGAGGCTTGAGGTGCTTGCGTATGTCGTGGGACAAGGCTGGAAGACTGTCGATAGACAGAGACTAATGTAGAAGCTGTGTTGCCCAATGCACAGACCTACACAGGCAGAACTTTAGTACTGAGTAGAACATGCTCCTTCCAGGCACAGCTTTATGGGTCATCATTAGACAGAAAACTGAACTGAGCAATGATAGAAATTTTGCTTGAGTGAGATACATTTGCAATATTTGGCTTTTACTGTGATAAACTTTCTTTCTTGGCTTTCGTATGACATCAATGGATGCCTACTGCATATTAATATGTAATTAATAGATAATAATATTAATTATTAATAGATAATAATAAAATTACATTATACACCGGCATTGTAGAAGTTTCTAATTAATAATAATGAAATTACCCTTCTTTATGTTTCTTTCTTGTTAAATATTATGGATGTATTTCTGGTAAAATGTGCAGTGAACACAGTAAATTAAAGTCATAACTGGTATTCTGAGAAATCTAATTGAAGCATTTTTAGTTAGCAGATGTTCAAAAAGAAAAGGTTTCTCTATACCGAATCAATCGCTTGTTAACATTTGGCAATTCCACAGCTGCATTTTGAATCCTGATATTGATAGTTCTTTGTGAGAATGTGTAGCGTGTGGAATAGGTTGTGTTGCTGGTTTTCTGTCAAGGAATCTATATAAAGAGGAATGGTGATTTGTTTATTGGATATTCGGGTGCATCTTTACCCAATGGTGTCGCCCCGTTTCAATTCTCTATCTGATATTAAATGTGATGTTTTAAATTTCCACAGGCAATGTGTTACTCTGAAAATGTAATTGTACATCCATTTACTTTCTTAATATAATTAAATGAATGCATTTGTTATGTAAACAAGATGCGATATTTTCCATTCCTGCCAGAGCGCCATCCTAGTCATGTGATGGTAAATGAGGAGTTTTCAGTCGTGCGTATTAATTATTGGTCTTTCGTTTTATGTTATCAAGTTTACGTTGCTAGATACTGGCTTGTTGCTTGTTTCAAGTGGTATCCCAAACAGTATTTAAGCAGAATATCAAGTCTTGTTATTTTTCACCGTTCTTTCTCGTAACTCGATATCAACAGATCAAATAGCACCAACCTCTTTTCTGCAACCTCCCTTTGTATAGGCCATGAAACGAGGATAGGTAGGTTCTCTCCGCCCACTGTCTGAACATTCATCCCTTCTAAGATCCTTACCGTAGGTGCAAATCCACCTGTTACAGGCAGTACTAGCTAACCTTCCAACGTAACAGGTTCCTCATGTAACTATCTTTGCCAGTAGGTCCTTGAACTGCTGAGGACTGAGGCTTTTTAAACTAGTGATCGCTTTACATTATCTTAAAACCATTGCCTTCAAATAGAGGAATTTTCTAATCGGAGTTGTTTGTAGATGATACCTGATAATGTTTCATTATCTTGCCACCTGCAATAGGTTTGCAGTGAAAGCGTTTCTGTGTACAACTGATATTTACAAATTCTGTTTTCAAAATCATTTTTGAAATTGCGAAATTGTTCTAGAATAAAGTAAAGCTCCCATCTTCGTAATAGAACTATATATGTCTTCCTGATGAAGGTACATGTGCAGGAGCTCGTTTCTCATTGTTACCATGCATGAGCTGGAAATGGATGCATTCCAAAGTCCCAACATGAAACTGCTCATCACAGTACATGCCATTTACTTCCAAGCTGACACTGGTACCAACTTTGACTGATTGATGCTCTATCATCAACTTTTGTGTGTAAACAGTTTCCCAGTGGTCATCCTTTTGGTAGGTGTAAGTAATTTACCGGTGATATAAATCTTTTACAATTGATCAGCACCTACAAAGCTATGTCACGGCGACCAGCCTATTCACCTGCTTTGATTCCAAAGCCGGTGAATAGGCTGTAGTTGTGATCTCGAGAGTCCTACAGTGCCTAAGAAAGAAAGTCGCAGAAACGATCTTATTCACAGGTGCTTAGTCAAAACGAAATTGTTAGGCAGGTCAGTGTGTCTTCCTGTTGAAGGTCCAGTTAACTAACGGAAGAGGTGACTGTTTGTGTGTGCACACAAGCTCTAGTTGTAATCTCTAGCTCTATACAATGCTTAAGAAAGAAAGTCACAGAAGCAGTCTTATGTACAGGTACTTAGTCACAAGGTCAATGTCTTTTCCTGGTGAAGATCCCCGGATCAAGCAGTCAGACAGCTACAGTGGATAATGTGTAGAACTGGAGCAGCAAGAGAGAAGCAAAGAGGAAAGGAGGAATGGGGATAGGATTTCTGGAAAAGCAATACTTTGAGTGAAGAGCCTTGCAGAGAGTGCAAGATAGTTTAATATTTGCAAGTAACGTTCATTTAACCCTATATCATAGAGGATGTGCATGAGTAGCAGAAAACACAATTGAAGAACCAATACACATTATTATGTGAGTAACCATTGTGCATATATGAAAATAGCTGTATTTGTACATGTAATTGGTTTTGAAAAGGTTTACACTTTATCTTCTTATTGGTATTCTTTGCATGTGTCAGAAATATACATGTATGCATTAATGTGTCATTTTTTTACAATACATACAATGAATGGTTTAATTTCATCTATTGTTTCAGATATTTAAAAAATTTCTTCCAATAACTTTGAAGATGAGCTGCATTTGGTTTCCCAGTCATTTTTAGTATGCTGTCATTGTTAAAGTGTTAAACTCTCAGCACAAAGCTAGATTACCTTTTCTAGATGGAAACAGTTTGTGATGGATCCGATTTCAGTGCCTTTGGACACTGTGGTTGTTACTTGCAAATTACTATTTAAAAATGATGCCAACACAACAAGAATGGCTTACAAGCAGTCCGCTTATTTTTATATGTCGCCGCACTTTCGAATGCTGTCTGAGAGAAGTCCTCTAATGAACAAAATGTCTGCATTTAGCCAGAGAACATGTGCATGGCTTGTATTTATTCTCAGATGTTTTTAATCTGTGTTGTAAAGTTGCCGATGTTGTTGAAAATTTCAAGCAGAATCTGTTTTGTTATTGTACCATAACTGGTTTATATAATAATAATAATAATAATAATTTTTCTTTATTAAGCGCCTGACAAACGCACTGCGCTGTACATTTACTATTGCAATTTAGACAATTTAAATCTTTTAACTACTAACAGAACAGAGACAGCCTGGTAATACAACGGGCGTTATAATAGCAGCTCAGCTACAAAGCATATCCACCCAACGAGGCTCGAACTCGGTACATCTCGGTCTCTGTGCCAGATGTTATCCAATGCGCTATCGGGCCCCCCCCCGAATTGTATTGTAATTGTATGTATTGTAATTTTAAAATCCAAGTTTCTCTAGCACCACTTGAAAGCTAAGCGCAGAGCACCAGCTTATTCACGAGCACTGCGTCAAGTCAGAAGGGTTGTCCAGAGATATGTATAGTCAATGCTTCAAATGTGTAGCATTTTCTAAGTTCAATGAAACTCAGACTATTTATTTAATTAAACAGAATATAAGAATTCTGGACCGGTATTGAGGTCAGATTGGCCAACGACCTGACATTGATTTATTTTTTTTATACATAGATATTGACACTGCATTAGAGGTGTAAAACACTTGTATTTCGACGATGCTTTGGAGAACAATGTTCGTTTTCGAAATCTGATTGCTTCACGCACAATTGCTTAGCACCATCGATGTTCAGTCATATGGTCATGTGTGCACTTCTGAACTTTGGAAGGAGGGCTATATCAAATACAGTTGTATTGTATTGTAATGCAGAGAGCACAGGTTCAAACCTCTCAGACAGTTACTTTGTAGGGACGTTGAACAAGTGCTTGAAGCACAATTGCTCAACACCATCGACTTGGTCATTAGATAGTGGCAGATATGTAGTACTTGGTATCGTTTTTAAGTAC
>JACEVL010002436.1:0-19662 GCA_020284085.1 Aporrectodea caliginosa
CGTGTTTTGCGACTTGATGTCAGTATCACGCAGTTCAGAATTGCTGTTAATTGGCGTCTTGGCCTAGACTTATTTCTTCTTATCAACGAAAGGCTCATAAAAGGCCAATGAAATTAACAGTTCTGAGTTAACTGGACCTATAAATTATGTTTTACATGTATAAAAAACTTATCCTGTTATTTATGTATCGCCGTGATAATTATGGATCCTGAGTGGCCCAGTGGGTTGGTAGCCCGCTCGCCACGCCGGCGGCCCGGGTTCGCTTCCCGGTCGGTCGGTTTATCAGAGATTAATTTCTCGGATCTTTACTGCGGGTGGCTCGGTCGCAATATAAACGTGGAGTACAATACAACACAATACAACACAACACAATATACTGGGGCGCGGTGGTATAGGGGTATGTTCGGTGCCTTGCAGCTGGAGGGTTGCGGGTTCGAATCCACCTCAAAGCCGCCGCGTAGGGACCCTGGGCAAGTCCTTCACTCGCAATTGCTCATGCGCTTCGGCGTGAAACTCCGATTCAGTGTCCGCGCTGTATTCGGGAGCGCCTCTGAGTAGAAATCTTGAAGGGGCGCTATATAAATATCTGAAATGAAATGAAATGAAACAAGTGTTCAAATACAATACAATACAATAATTGAGCATCAACGATCCTTTCGAAGTTAAACCACAGATAACACCGTTCAATAATTACTTTGTGAAACGGGTGAAGAAGACAAAACATGCAGCCAATCCTGTCCTATTATTGCATATTGATAATTCTTTATAAAGGTGTTCAAATACAGATTTTTATTGTAACCGCCGTTTCCACTTACTCAATGATTCCAGAACAGAATATTGTTCAATCTAACATTGCAGCCAGATGTATGCTTATTATAGTATTAAAATGCTTCTTATTAAATGTGTTTTGTTTGAGCGTGTTCTTCATACAAAGTGTCCGTCGTTTTACGGTAGCTTACGGCCGTCAGCGCCAGGGCCGGATTAAGACTTTCGGAGGCCATAAGCCATCAGCCAGGATAAGACATTTGGAGGGGCCCTAACCCGAACCCAAAGCAAAACTAATTACCAAAGTACGGGTATGTGAACACACAGTTCTAAACATACATAATAAGCTATATAATTATATAGGCCTACATTGTATTGTACGCGTACCGTTAACTAATCATTTTATCATTTATAGGCAATCTATAATAATCATTTTAAAATTATATTTTTAAATTTAGGTTGCACAACTTGCACTTTGCAAAAACTCAGTATGTTACTAGTACTGCTGTACTAAGATGTAATGTAACTGGATGTTACTAGTAATTACCAATACGGCAATACCAGATCCAACTGCAAGCTGCACTAACATATCATAAAGTAGAAACTCATAACTTGTTATTTAAATGGAACTGAATGGATTAAGTTGTTTCGATAATCTTAATTGTTCTCATTTCACAGAGTAATTACTCTATTAGCTGGTAAATTAGTCCATTCAGCTTCTTCACCTGTTTTTGACTTCGTGAACCATTTCGTCCGACGATCTAAGTCATCACTAGCAGTAGCAGTGGTTTCGGTTGCACTCGATGCATTTATTCCACTAGTTGGTGCTGGCAAAGGCAGCGCTTTAAAATGGAAACCCATGTAGTTTATGGATAGGCTATGTCCATCATGGTAAAGCGCTAAATTATGTAAAATTATACAAAATTAGGATTTTCGTACAATTTTATTTAATTTCTAATTCTCCGGATTTTGGGGGCCCTCAAAAACTTGCAGTGCCCTAAGCCATGGCTTATCTGGCTTATGCCTTAATCCGGAACTGGTCAGCGCCCTCAAATCCCGAGACTAAGAAAATGAGGTCGCTAACACTTTACACCAATGAGTAGCCGTAGGAAGACTATAAAGAACTGCGTTGCAGTAGTCAATTCCAGAAATAATAACAAACTACCGTTGGATTGACGTGCAATAAATAATTCTGCCACTGGTAGTGGTAGTGCCAGTCCGAAGCCTTGAGAAAGGAGGAGGCTGAAGCTAATCATCTTTGACACAATGTCGTTAGACAGCAACTTACCAACCAATAAGCCAACGTGCACTAATATGCTACAACAATGACGCTTTGTACAATTGGATAACGTACTAAGGTCGATGTCAACGCCCATGGCTGCCGCAAGATGTCGTTAAACACTGGAAACTACTCTCGATAAAACGTCTCTGTAATAATTGTAATGCAAGATCGTCGTCAACGGCGCATAGTCCGCAAGTTGTACGTGAAATAAAAAATGTGGATTAGACACCTTTTATAAGAGACATCATTACATTATAATAGGCATCGACTGAATATCGTTGCTAGATTCAGTCCAAAAATTTGTCTATATAATTATTAACGTACGGTTGATACCAAAGGCCTTGGTAGCCATAAAATGTCCTTAGACACTGGAAGCAAATGCGCTCGAAACTCTGACACTTTCCGAATTCTGGTAGTTCCAGTCCCAAGCTCGGATAAGGGAGGAGGGTGACGCATAATTATCATCTTTGTTTTGGCACAGCATCGTTAAACAGTGACTAACGACCTTAATATATGTACAGTGTGTTATGGGTAAGGCAAGGTCGATTTAAACAGTCCTCGCAGTCACGATAATGTTATGTAATGCCTTGTCCGGTAATGTAGTGTTGATTCGATGTCAACGGCTTTTCGGTCGTAAGATGTCGTTAATCGCTGGGAACAAGTAAATGAATTGGAAGTTGGAATTAAACACCTTAAACAAGAAGCGTGATTACGTTATAAAGAGCACAAAGCGGATTGCTTTAGCATTATGTAGTAAACAGGTTTGAAAAATGAGTTGTGTCATAGCATGAAAAAGGTGAGAATTGTTCAAATAATTGCACCCCTCTTTTAAGCGAGATCATTCGACCTATTTAATCATTTCTGTGTAACTTTTATTCCTGAAAACGATGTTGATTCAAAGGTAAGGTCGACGTCAACGGCCTTGACAGCCATAAGACAATAGAAAATAAGTTTGCGCGCGTTAGTTGAATTGTTATATGCCAAAATAAATTCTGTAGACGGCAACGGCCTTCGTTGTCATACGCAGTCCTTAATCTCTGGATCCATGCTCGCATTAAAAATATGTGCTTAAAATAATATAAGTAAAAGTGGTCTTGTATTATGTTATGCGAACCGTGAAAACTATTCTCAATAATTTCCGCGGAGGACAAGGGCCTTTGTTGCCATAAGATGATGTTAAACTCTTGATCCATCGCTAACATGATACTTTTAACCATAACCACAATCTTTATTGTTTTCACCACTGTACAAAACGTCAAAGAGTTCATATAAACAGTAATCATCATACGGTACATTCTGTGATGCTCAGTGAGTCGACGTCAACAGATCAATTGGCCGTTAGATGTCGTTAAACGCTGGAAACTGTGTAATTAAAGGTTAGAATTAAACACCTTCAATAAGAGTTCGCAGCAGCCATAAAATGCTGAAGATCGAAGCAATCGTAATCCATCTTTTCATAAATAAAAGAACAATTATAGTAGGTGATTTGAATGCGCATAATAAACTTTGGGGATGCTCATATACGAAAATAAGAGGAAGATTATTAGAAGAAATATTAGCTGAAAAGAATATGGTTGTCCTTAATACAGGGCAGGCCACTTATATTACTTCTAACATGCTAAATAATAACTCAGTTATAGATCTAAGTATATGCTCACAAGATGTAGCATTAAATACTAGACATACTGTTACTAAGTATAATATGGGATCTGACCATTTTGCATCCATTACTTTTGTTAACGAGGAAAGCATAATAGAAAATAACTTAAGTATGCAATTATGGAAATTAAATAAAGCTAATTGGAAAAATTATAAAGATTCTAGCAATTTAACATTAACTAATGAAGTCCTAATGAAAACAAATATAGATGATAAATATAATGATATATTAGAATGCATAAATACCTTAGCTAATCAATCAATACCTCTTAAAAAACAAAATCTAAGAAAGAATGAAAAGCGTAAGAAATTTAAACCTCTACCATATTGGAATGATAAATGTAATGAAGCTGTGTATAAAAGAAATCAATGTAGAAACAAAATGAAAAAAACCAAAGAACTTAATGATTATATGGAATACAAAAAGCAAGAAGCTATAGTTAGAAGAACCCTTAAGGTAGAAGCAAAATCTAGTTGGCAGGATTATTGCTCTACGCTTACTAATCAAACGAAATTAGGATCAGTATGGAGCATGGCTAGAAAAATGAATGGAGTAGCAGCTTACGCATCAATTCCTACTCTTAATGATAATGGATTATTAGCTGAGTCAAACATAGATAAAGCAAATATACTAGCTCATACTTACGAAAAAACTAGTAACTCTCAAAATTATAATAAAAACTTCTTAAATTATATTACAAGTAATAACATAGATAATAGCCATATTAATAATGAAAATAATCGTAATGAAGAAGTAGAATTAATGAACAAAATTTTTAATCTGAATGAACTAAAACAAGCAATCAAATCGGCAAAAAATAATAAATCACCGGGGGATGATAGGATACCATACGAATTACTGAAACACTTACATAAAAATGCACTAAAAACTCTATTGAGTTTTTATAATGAAGTATGGATTGAGGGAAATATACCAAGTGATTGGAATCATGCCATTATATTGCCTTTACTTAAACCAAATAAGGATGCAACAAAACCAGAATCCTATCGACCAATTTCATTAACAGCGACTTTATGCAAAGTAATGGAGAAAATGGTTGCGAACCGTCTCCAGTGGTATTTAGAAAAAAATGCTATATTTACAAAAAATCAATCTGGATTTCGTAAGTATAAAAGCACAATCGATCAAATTCTTAAACTGCAGGATACAATACTTAAAAAGCTAAAAAATAAGGAACAAGTGTTGGCAGTTTTCATTGATTTTGAACGTGCTTATGACATGTTACATGTACCTACACTTTTACAAAAACTAAAAAAATTAGGAATAGTGGGAAACGTAACAAATTGGGTCAAAAGTTTTTTATTTAACAGAACATTTCAAGTAAAGGTTGGAACTGAATTATCCGATAAACTAGTACAACAAAATGGGACTCCGCAAGGTTCAGTAATTTCTCCTCTATTGTTCCTAATAATGATTAATGATATTCCATCAGGCCCAGAAGGTGTTAATATGTCACTCTTTGCAGATGATAGTGCAGTTTACATAGGACATAGAAAAACTAAAACTTTAATTAAAAAAATCCAACAATCAATTGATGAAATAAATAACTGGTGTAATAAAAATGGGTTTAAAATATCAATAGCTAAAACTGTAGGAGTTCTATTTACTAATAAAAATCAATTACCAATAATAAACATTAAAATTGATCAAGAATTGATAAAAATGGAAAATAAAGCTAAATTTCTAGGAATGATATTTGATAAGAAATTAAGTTGGAAGCCCCACATAGAATATATAATAGAAAAATGCAAAAAAAGATTGAATCTCATGAGAGCGGTTTCAGGTTATTACTGGGGAGCTTCTAAAAAATCTTTATTAGCAATATATAAAGCATTAATACGTTCAATATTAGATTATGGAGATGTGGCCTATTCTTCGGCTAGTCAATCGCTGTTAAATAAATTATGTACAATTCAAACTGAAGCCCTAAGATTATGTTGTGGAGCCCCAAAGAACACAGCAGCTTTAACACTACAAAACGAATGTGGGGAATTCCCCCTCCATATGAGAAGACTGTATAATTCCAATAAAATGGGAATTAAAATATTAGGAAATAAAGATCATCCATGTCAAATGAATTTCCAACCACATTGGACAGATGTCAGTAAAACACCACAAAACAAGAATCATTCTATACACTACAGAACAAATGAATTCATATCATCTCTTGATACATCTTTTATTGGACCCTGTTTTCCCCAAATTCCCCCTTGGACTAATAACAAAATAGATATAGATATCAGTCTCAAAAAGCAGATTAGCAAAAAAAGAGATAACCCTGAACTTCTGAAATTAGTTGCACTTCAAATGATATCAGGATATAAACTAGAAACACTTATTTACACGGATGGGTCAAAGGCAGACGAAGTTGTTACTGCAGCTTTTACAATTCCAAGTATAGATTTAGATAGAAAGTTTAGATTATGTAATGGATCCAGCATCTATGCAGCAGAGTTAACTGCAATAAAAGAAGCAGTAACATGGATACTAAACACTGAGAATAATAAGAACTGCCAATATGTAATATTATCCGACTCACTAAGTGTACTTACTTCTATTAAGAAAAATAAATCTGATTCACGACCCAATTTATTTAACGAACTAATGATGCAATTGAATAGATTGGAACCTAATCAAATAAAAATGGCATGGATTCCAAGCCATGTAGACATAAGTGGTAATGAAAGAGCAGATAAATTAGCAAAGGAAGCACTCAATTTAGATAATATTAATTCCACAAAATACTTAGAATCACAAGAGATGAATACTTTTATTAAAGACTATATAATAAATAAATGGCAAATAGAATATAACGTTGAAAAGCAAGGGAACTTCTATAAAACCATATGCCCACTTGTTTCTACTAATATAAAATTTTCTGATCCATATAGGCATAAAGAAGTACAAATTAGTAGATTGAGACTTGGTGTTGCCATTACTAATAAAAAACTATTTCAAATGAAAAAGCACCCTAATGGGTTATGTGATACATGTGAGGTTACGGAAAGTATAGAACATATTCTATTGGAGTGTAAAAAGGAAAATATTTCAAATATTCTAAAAGATAAATGTAATAGTTATAAATCAGAATTTAATTTAAAATCTCTGCTTGATGTGGGATGTTTGCAGAGTGCAGTATATAATCTTGTTAAAATCATTAATAAAGGAAAAATACTATAATTATTGTCATAAATATTAGTATCAGATCAAATCTATTACAAACATATAGTAGAACACATTCCTTATGATTAAAATACCAATAAACACAAAATATGTGTGATTAATGGTCATTTCATTATTTCATTGCATTTTCTAATGATATTACATTGTTTCATAGGAAAATGTTTAATGAAATGTTTAATTAAGTATTCTGTCATGTAAATAATTGTTAACATGCATTCTTGTAAATAGATGTATGTTAAAATAAAATGTGTATATAATACATGTATATATATTACACATCTGTGCTGAATTTCTGTTTGCAAATAGCATTACATGTTATTTTAGAAAACTTAAAGAAGTACTGTTAATAACTTTGTAAACATATTTGAAAAGAGCTAAAATAGCCAAAAAAAGAGCTGATATAGCCAAAAAAAGAGCTGATATAGCCAAAAAAGAGCTGAAATAGCCACCAAAAAAAGAAACAAAAGGAGAAAAAGGAAAAAAAAAAGGAAAAAAAAGATGTTAAAAAAGAATTACAATAAAAAGAGCCAATGGGCCAAACATAACGGAGATACAATACTTTAATATGTATCAAATCAAATAATATGTATCTATCAAATATTGTTAATATTGTTAATAAGATTGAGGAGAAAACAGTTATTAACATTATACGGAAATGAACTTAATCCGTCAGAAACTTTAAATACGTCTACATCTTATCAGAAACGGAATCAAAGCCAAGAAAAGAAAAAGAAAATCTGTTGATAGAAATTATATGAAAATGAACTTAAATCGTCAGAAACTTTAAATACGTCAGCATCTTATCAGAAACGGAATCAAAGACGAGAAAGGAGAAAGAACATTTGTGAGAACATTACAAGAAAATGAACGGAAATACATCAACAAC
Organism: Aporrectodea caliginosa; assembly: GCA_020284085.1. NCBI lineage: Eukaryota > Metazoa > Annelida > Clitellata > Crassiclitellata > Lumbricidae > Aporrectodea > Aporrectodea caliginosa. Next base: position 7,798 of record JACEVL010002436.1, read on the forward strand.
TTTAAAGACGTCAACAGCCTTTGTAGCTATAGGATGTCGTTAAATATTGGATTAATAATAATAACAATCGTAATCCTTTTGTCTTTACAATTAACTACTATCACCGAGATTTGCACAAACTCTGCCAGTCCCAAGAATCTATTAAACAGGAGAGAGACGCCAATTAATCATCTTTCCTGATATAAGAGACATCATCGTTACACAACAAATAACAAACCAAAAGTCCCGTCGTTCAAATGTTCTCTGCAACGGTGTAAGAGGAAGAAGAGATATCCCGTAAGCTAGCCCTGACACAACCATGGGAGTGAAGGGTTAGCGATTTTATTTTCTTGGCCTCGGCATATGAGGGTGGGTGGCCATTTCTCTCCCTCGCCATCACATCTTCCCACCACACAGCAGTGTGCGCTGAATGTACTCATCACAACTGAGTCGGCTAGGGGAGTAGGGGGAGCAGAAATCTCGAAAAAGAATGGCGGGGATTTGAAACCCGGACTCTCAGTTCACAGTCCAGCACGATAACCACTGCGCTATCGATCTACTCTGTAAACTGTATAAAAAATTCTTCCTGATGAAGTCAACTGCATTTGATGAAAATTATGGTTTCGGTAAACTAAAGGAGGCCAATGCAGTAAAAAAAATACAAAAGACGCTCAGCATTGATTAGGCTACAAGACAGCCACAAGATGTCGCTAAGCAATAGAAAATGCACTAAAAATTATTCGCTGTGTGGAAATGTAATGTGGCGTCGACGTCGTCGGCTCTGTCGACCGTAAGATGTCGTTAAAAAATGGAAACTGTACTTTGAATTTAGTGGAATTAAACACCTTTTATGAGATATACACACAAACTATAATGTATGTAAGCAACAGTTGTTTGATGATGTCATTCGGACGCTATAAGTTTCTTGTAATCATTGAATTGTATCTTTCCTGTATTGTCGTCAACGACCTTTGATGTCATAAGACGACGTTAAACGTCGGTATAATAATAATAAGTTTGAAATACAACTCCGCCACTGTTCGCTTTCTGACAGTGCCAGTCCCAAGCCTGGATAAAGGAGGAGAGCAACGCTAATGGTCTTTGTTACCACACAGTGGTCGTTAAACAGTAAACAAGCACGCCTATTTGAAATACAACTCTTGCTTTTGCCAGTCAATGCTTAATATATTTAATTGGCGCATCTTATAAAGGGTGTTTCAAATCAATGTTTTTATTGCTGTTATAATTCCGCCACTATTCGTTCTCTGGCATTGCAAGTCCCAAGCCTGGCGAAAGGAGGAGGGCGACGTTAATGAACTTTGTTATCAAACAGTGTCGTTAACCTGAAACTACTACCATCGAAAAAAAATAAGCGTACAGAAACACGAAAGAGACGAAGAGAGGGACGGACATGCAGATGTACAGACAGACGGATTAATTAAACAGAGAGGGGCATACACACGGACATAGACAGTGACATGCAAAGGGTTGTCAGATACATGGATAGCCTAACGAGGATACAGAAAGCCGGGAAGGAAGACAAAGGAGGAGGCACTGAATTGGATGGAGGGAAGGAGGGAGGCTCAGAGGGAGGGAGAGGAGAGAAGGATGGATGGTTGGAGGTAGCTAGGGATTGAGGGACGGGATGAGGCAGGGTTGGAGGGAAGGAGGGAGGGAGAGGCAGGGGTAGTACTTACATCAATCACATATCACATGACGACGCATCTCTTGACATTTTCAAATTCTTTTCAACCGTCTTAGGACGGGCAAAAATCTAGTATTTTAATAATCACCAATGATGTTTCATTAGTCGAGCCACAAATGAGTCCTTGAGCTACAAAAGCCTTTGAGCCAGAGAAGACCATTTGAGCTGTAAAAGCTAGAACCTTTGAGCTGAAAATGTGCCTTTGAGCTACAAAAGAGCCTTTGAGCCAAAAAGTGCGTTAACTCTCGGGCTACCAAGGGGGAGGGGGGTGTGGTTACCACCACCCCTACGTTTTTATGCATAATTTTTTTCCATATGCATGGAATATAATTTTTGCATTTTAGGTAGCTGTAGCAGATTCATTGGCGCACATTTTGAGGTAAACAAGATGGTGGTAGCCCACGCCATTCAAAAGTTATACCTGATATACCCGAGGCACCAGAGGGGGTGGATACCACCCCTTAGTTTTTCGACTATAGCTTATTGACTATTCTTCCTAGAAGAGAAACAATTATACCATTCTTTAGAGGGAATGCAGGGCTTCATTTGCATACTTACATCTTTGTCTTTTGAATACCGGAAGTGATCAAAATAAATAATAATACGCGTAATCTGTGTGAAAATGGCTGAATTCAGGATTACAACATAAACCTATATATATGTATGGATATATATATATATACAGGGTGCGGCAAAATAAAGTAATCCCCTGCAGTGTGTTGCAAATTCTGTAGCAACCGCTTAGAATTTTTATATAAAACTTGGTAATGATATTGTCTGTTCACATCTACATATAACTTCCAAATGTTATTTAACAATCTTGAAATATGACAAAGTTATGTTATTTCAAACACGACACCCCCCACGATTTTACATGGTTAAAAATAGTTACTTTGTAAAGAAACAAGAAAAATAAATGGTACAACTTGAAATATTTTTACAACAAAGCTTTACGAATTGCACTTTCAATTTTACATCAAGTGTTCAAAGTAGTGTTGTTTTAGTTTTGCCTTGAGTTTTAGTTTTAGTTATTATTAGTTTTACATGCTAGGTGTTTTAGTTATTATTAGTTTTAGTTATTTCGCCAAGTTTTAGTTTTAGTTATAGTTTTAGTTAATAGAAACTGACACTTCCTCGTTTCAGTTTTAGTTTCTTCAGTTTTAGTTTTAGTTTTAGTTTCAGTTATTTGTTCACTGATAGTTAGCCGAAAACAATGTATATCAAATTACAGCCAATAGGCAATAGCAACCATTATTCTTACAGTATGACATGTCATGTATCATACATTATATAAAGTCCCTTTAATGATTAGTGCGGTAAAGATTTCTTGTTGAGCTTTATTTGATTCCCGATTTTCGCCCGTATGCACAAAAACATTGAATATTCAAGGACGCTAGGTTTTCGTTGTGTGTTTTCATTAGGTTTTCGTTAGATGTTTTAGTTATTATTAGTTTTGACCGTTTTAGTTTCAGTTATCGTTTTTGGCCGGCTCTGCGAGTTTTAGTTATTATTAGTTTTAGTTATTTCACCAAGTTTTAGTTTTAGTTTTAGTTTCAGTTAACTATAACCCTGAGTTTTCGTTAAAGAAGGTTTTCGTTTTAGTTTTAGTTAACGAAAACAACACTAGTTCAAAGTGTCCACCATTGACCTGCACGCATGCCTTCAGCCGTTTGGTAACGTTCTTGATGGCCTTGTTGATCGGCGCCTGTGGCATATCGTCCCATATTGACTGCAAAGCGGCTTTCAACTCGGCGATTGTCTTTGGCTTCGGCTGGAGTTTGTGATACCTTTCCAGCATGGCTCCCCACACGTGATAGTCAAGGGGGTTGAGATCTGGGGAATTTGGTGGCCACTGGTCCTTCTCAATGATCTCAGGACAGTTTGCGTGCAGCCACTCCTGCGTGACACGTGCCGTGTGCGCTGGAGCGCCGTCCTGCTGGAAAATGAACCCGACTGGCATCAACTGGTTGCAGTCCTCAATGAGCTGCGGAAGCAGTCGACGAAGGTAATACTGAGCGTTAACTTTCGCTTTCTCGTCGATGAAGTGGAGCCGACCTTTACCCCCAAAGCAGACCCCAGCAGACACCATAATGTGTTTTGCAAACTTTTCCCTCTGGACCAGCAAGCGACTTGGCCTGACATCGACCTTCTTTCCTCTTGACCACACGCGGTTGTTCTGGTTGCTGACAGGTGGGTTGAGGTAGAAGTTTTTCTCATCCGTGAAGAACACGCGTTTGGTATCACGAACTTTGAACCGACGTAGCAGGGCAGTGGCGCGTTCCAGTCTTTTCTGTCGCATAGCGTCTGTGATGATCTGCGCCGGTATACGCAACCGTAAAATTTGCACGTTATAAAGCGTGGGCTTGTCTCTGTTCAAATAGCATAACTTAGTCAATTGTTGTGATAATATAATGTAATTTGGCAATTGTACGTAGATATGAATGACCAATGGCCGTGTAAATTTTCTTATAAAAATCCAACTTCGTTCTTGAGATATCAACCAAACACTGCAGGGGATTACTTTATTTTGCCGCACCCTGTATGTATGGATGTACATTTATACTATACTATACATAAACATGTGTAGGGATGATTTTGTGTATCTTTTATACATAGATTAGTTTCAAAACACACATAATCTTATATTTGTTTTACAAAATGTACAAAATGTACGCAAAAATATAAAATATTGCTAATTAATGGATTCCGTTGTTAAAAGTGATGTAATTTCGAGGTGCATTCACATAATGTACAACTAAATATACCATTCTGTGCAGAAATGAATGCTGATTCCATTGCTGTATTACAAGTTATGATATGTGAAACCAAACACGAAATCCAGGGGGTGGTAACCACCCCTCCCTTTTGGTAGCCGATGTCACAAAAAGCTTGGTAGCCCGAGGGTTAAAACCACTTAATTAAAAAGGGAAAAGAGCCAATTGGCCAAACGAATTACATTATATTAAATGTAAACAAATATAAATTCACAATTAAATGCCACAGTGAACTACCAGCAAGGAAAAGAAAAGATCGAAACTAGAGTATGTCGACGGAAATAAAAAAAATATTAAAATTAATAAATAAAATATAAAAATTAATTGATCTGAACTACATCGCTCTACAAAAACGTCAACGGCCAAAGCAGCCATGCATGCATGGGATGTCATTAAACAATTGAATTGTGATTGCAATTGTAAGCGAACATTTATAGAGCGCCACTCAGCGATTCAGAGACGCATGAAATGGAATACTATTACAATATTATTTGCTACTGGATTAATCGACTTATCTTTTTACAGTGACATAACGTGTGGTCGAATCCAATAGAGCTATGGGCCGTAAGATGTCACAATAGTAAATAAACGTGAACTATAACGTAGGAATACACCCCTTTAATAGAAAGGGTCATTACACCATAATTATAAGCATCAACTGGGCTTCGGTGCTAGAATCCTTTCGTACATTTTAGATGTATTTAAAGTAAGGTTGACGTCAGCGGATTTTGTAGCCAAAAGATATCATTACACACTGAAAACTGTACTCGAAATAAAAAGCTGGCATTAATAACCTGTAATTGGTTTGGTCATTATTATATTAATTATATTATGATAACCATCAGTCAATCAACTCCGCCACTGGTCGTACTCCGACAGTGCCAGTCCCACGCCTGGATAAAGGAGGAGAGCGACGCTAATGGTCTTTGTTACCACACTGTGTCGTTAAACTGAAACTACTACTACTCAGTCAATTGACGTGCAATGATAAAATTAGAACATGATTCAAATGACATGCACAAAAGTCTCCGCCACTACCCGTACTCTGGCAGTGCCAGTTCCAAGACTGGAGAAGCAAGGAGGGCGACGCTAATGATCTCTGTTAAGGTACAGCGTCGCTAAACAGCAACTAACCAACCAACGTCCAGTAATAGGTTCAAACACTGACATATTGTATAATGTAGGCCCTAAGGTCGACGTCATCGCCCCTGGCAGCCATAAGATGTCGCTAAACACTGCGAAATAGGTAAAATGTCTTGATAAAATGTCCCTGCAACAGGCTAATAAATTGTAACGTAGGGCCGAAGTCAACGGGACGCAAGATGTCGTTGACAAGTGGAAATTAAAGGCCTGGATTAAACACCTTTTATAAGGAGAGTCATTATATTATAATAGCCCTCGACTAAGAAACATTGTTAGGTTAATCGCATATTGTCTTCTAATTTAACTAACGTAAGGTTAACACCAATGGCCTTAGCAGCCATAATTTGTCGTGACAAGCGGGAAGCCATTACTGCTGCGCTCGAAACTCTGCAACCATCGGAACTCTGGCAGTGCCAGTCCCAAGTTCGGATAAAGGAGGTGGACGACGCTTATCATCTTTGTTTTCACACAGTTGGCGTCGTTAAACAGTAACTAGCAACATTAGTATTAGGACGGTGTCTTATGAATAAAATTAGGTTGATTTCAACAATACTGGCAGACATAAAATGACATTAAACACTGGAAACTACTACTACTGCTACTGCTACTGCTACTGCTACTGCTACTGCTACTACTACTACTACTACTACTACTACTACTACTACTACTGCTGCTGCTGCTGCTGCTGCTGCTACTGCTACTGCTACTGCTACTGCTACTGCTACTGCTACTGCTACTGCTACTGCAAAAGTGAGAACTATTGAGAATAATTTCTTGCCACCGTCAACGGTCTTTATTGCCATAAGATGACGTTAAACTCTTGATCTAACTCTAACATGTAACTTCAATCTTAGATAAGATGCTGAGTCGACGTCAACAGCTCAAGTGGCCGTAAGATGTCGTTAAACGCTAGCAACTGTGTAATAAACGGTTAGAATTAAACACCTTTAATAAGATGTTAGAGCAGCTATAAAAAGTTGAACTTCGGATCCATTACTATCTACCTCTCCTCGGACGAATTACTCTCGCCTAGATTTGCATAATCTCTGCTAGTGCCACTCCCAATAGCGTATAAAGCAGGAGTGCGAAGCTACTTAATCATATTTTTTATGAGACATCTTCGTTAAACGACAATTAACCAACCAGAAGGCCAGTCGTTCAAATGTTCTGTGCAATAGTGTAAGAAGTAGAAGAGCAGTCCCTTAAGCTAGCCCTGAATATGAAACGTTAGCGACTTCATTTTCTTAGGCTCGGCATACGAGAACGGGTGGCCAATCTTCTCATTCGCCGTTTCATCTCACCACGGACAGTGTACTCATCATAGCTGAGTTGATTAAAGGGAGTTACTAGGTGGAGCAGAAATCTCAACATAAATTTCTTCTCAGACGGGGATTTGAACCCCGAACTTTCGATTGATAGTCCAGCGCGCTAACCACTAGACTCTAGGGAGCTACGATGTAAACGGTATGAAATTTCTTCCTGTTGACGTTAACGGCCTTTTATGCCATAAGATGTCGTTAAACAATTGGAAGCAATGAATCCTACAAATGGCGCTTGTCATAATAAGGTTAAGTAAGGTTGACGTCTACGACCATAAGAGCCACAAGATGTCGCTAAACAATAGAAAGATTATTCGCTGTATGGAAATATCCTGTGACGACGACGTTCTTTTTCTCTGTCGGCCGTCAGATGTCGTTAAACAATGGAAACTGTACATTGAATTTTAAGTGAAATTAAACACCTTTAAGACGATGTTCTATAAACGTATAATATTGGTCAATTGATTTTATGGTCAGTTGTTGTTATCGAGCTGTAATATGCCAAAAATAATCTTTGTCGGCGGCAACGGCCAATGTTGTCATAAGCTGCCGTTAAACTGAGGATCCAATCCAATCTATGGTCAGTTGATTTTATCGCTAAGACTGTACATTTTGGTTACTGAAATACCCATAGGTAACATATTTGCAACTGTTAATTTTTAAATATGTTAAGTTATATAACATTTGTAATAAGATTCTGATGTTGCAAAATTATAAATATTGCTTCAGACTCACAGACATATGCAGACTGACACCGACAGAGACAAGGAGAGACCACTGGAGACCCGGATATACAAATAGACAGTCAAAGACAAATGAATAGACAAACAGACACGCATAGAGAGAGACAGAAACAGACGGACTGATAGACAGACACATGGATAGACAGACGGAGACGCGAACACAGACAGACAGACAGACAAACAGACAGACATACAGACTGACAGACAGACAGACCGTCATACAGACTGACAGACAGACAGATAGATGTGTAACTGGAGTTGAATATGTTATCCAATCCGCGTTGTTCGTCTATTTGTCGTCTGTGATGATCTGTAGAATTTCTTTCTCTTCGTTAACTTTATTGCTTCGTTTGAGAAAACAAAACAGACAAAGACTCATAAACGAAGATTCAAACACAATTAAGAAATATGAACGACAAAGGGACATCTTCGTCACGTCCTACATGTCTCGACAACACCCTTAACAAAGTCTGTGTTCATTGTATACAGCGTCAGACTTCTGTAGATATTCAACACATACATACATACATACATACATACATACATACATACATACATACATACATACATACATACATACATACATACATACATACATACATACATACATACATACATACATACATACATACATACACACCCATACATGCATAAATAATACAAACATACATATATACAAACATTATACATACATACAGGCATACATACATACATACATATATACATACATACATACATACATACATACATACATACATACATACATACATACATACATACATACATACATACATACTTACATATAGGCCTATGAATACAAACATATATTGGGCCTTCATGCGATGGTCTACTTGAAAACAGCGCTCGACAAATGTGTCGTTTTCTGAAAGCGCTGTGTTCCTATAGAAAGCGCGTCCAACACGTCCTATCGTTTTCCTATTTCCCGCTGCTTAAACATGGCGTTTGAACAAATTCAACCGGCAAGAGCCATTGTATTCCACGAGATCCAAACATCAGTTTATCTATAAGGGGTGTCCCAATGATGTCCCAATGATAGAGTCCGCGCAACTCTGAACTTTGTAAGGGGGACATTATCGTTGTATTGTGTTTTATACAGTTTCCTAGCATGCAGTTCCCTGCTGCATTCAATCCACCGCGTCTGTGATGTTAACATTTCGCTATGTAACCCCCGGCCGTTCAATTGTTCAGTGGTTTTGTCCCCGCAGTCGTTAGGTGGCGTGTTTTGCGACTCGAAGTCAGTATCACGCAGTTCAGAATTGCTGTTAATTGGCGTCTTGGCCTAAACTTATTTATTCTTATCAACGAAAAGCTCATAAAAAGCCAATGAAATTAACAGTTCTCAGTTAATGGGACCTGTAAATTCTGTTTTACATGTATAATAAACTTGTCCAGTTATTTATGTATCGCCGTGATAATTGGGCATCAGCGATCCTTTCGAAGTTTGTAACGATAAATTATGGCTACTAAGGCATTTGGTGTTAATCATAGATATGTATAATATATAAATATATCACTAGAGCGAGCATCTACCATCTATGTTGAGGCTGCCGATTCAAAACGGCCTTGGCCCTTAAGCTAGCCAAAATGAGCGTTGACTGACGTCATAATCGAGAAATCGACGTCATCATCGACGTGTATTGCGTGGACACGTCACCAATTATGTTAATGAGCGCTGGCTGACGTCATGCAAGCTTCATTTCACAGTACAACTTCAGCTGTGGTAGGCTACACAAAAGTAAACACCGATATCTATATTTAGAATGCCTAGCTTAGGGTCAAGGTCGCTTAGCGATTGTAACTTCGCTGCGACCTGAAGGAAATATACGTCATACGCTCTCTAGCGTTATAATGGATCTCATTGGCTTCAACGATCCTTTCGAAGTTAAACCACAGATAACACCGTTCAATAATTACTTTGGAAAAACGGAAGGAGACAAAACATGCAGCCAATTCTGTCGTATTATAGCATAATGATAATTATTTCTAAAGGTGTTCAAATACAGATTTTTATTTTACGCGCCGTTTCCACTTACTCAATGATTCCAGAACAGATTATTGTTCAATCTAACATTGCAGCCAGATGTATGTTTATTATAGTATTATGACGTTTCTTATTAAATGTGTTTAAATGTACAGCATGTCCCTCTAAAGGCATCTTACGGCGGTCAGCGCACTCATATACCGAAGCTAGGAAAATGAGGTCGCTAACACTTTGCACCAATGAGTAGACGTAGGAAGACCATAAAGGACTGCGTTGCAGTAGTCAATACCAGAAATAGCAACAAACTACCATTCGATTGACGCACACTGAATAACTCTGCCAATTCTCGTACTCTGGTAGTGGTAGTGCCAGTCCAAAGCCTGGAGAAAGGAGGAGGGTGTCGCTAATCATCTTTGACACAATGTCGTTAAACAGCAACTTACCAACCAACCAATAAACTAACGTGCACTAATATGCTACAACAATGACGCTTTGTACAATTGGATAAAGTACTAAGGTCGATGTCAACGCCCATGGCTGCCATAAGATGGCGTTAAACACTGGAAACTACTCTCGATAAAACGTCTATGTAAAAATTGTAATGTAAGGTCGACGTCAATGGACGCAAGTTGTACGTTTAATAAAAGGCGTGAATTAGACACCTTTTATAAGAAGTGTCATTACACTATAATATGCATCGACTGCATATTGATGATAATTGTACCTGAGTCGACTAGGGAGCGCAGATGGATCTCGAACCAAATTTCTGCTCTGGCGGGGACTTGAACCCACGACCTCTCGTTTGAAGGTCAAGCATGCTAACCACTAGACTATCGAACTACGGTGCAAGCTGTATAAAAATGTCTTCCTATTGATGTCAATGGCCTTCGATGCCATAAGATGTCGCTAAACTATTGGAAACCGTTGCAGCAATAAATCGTAAAAAAGACGATTAGCATTGATTAATAATAATAATAATAATCATTTTCTTTATTAATTCAAACCGATAAACGCAGTGTGATTACAGCGTACAGTTATGCAATTGAAATCTTAACTACTAACAGAACAGACAGCCTGCAATACAATCAGGTTATGTAAGTTTGACGTTAGTGGCCCTGACAACCACAAGATGTCGCTAAACAATAGAAAAATGCACTAAAGATTATTCGCTGTGTGAAAATGTAATGTGGTGTCGACGTCATCGACTCTGTCGACCGTAAGATGTCGCTAAACAATGGAAACTGTACGTTAAATTTAAAGTGGAATTAAACACCTTTTAGAACGCATAGCGTTACGGTATAATAACCATAAATTGATTTTTTCGTTAAGATGGGATGAAGAATTTAAATTGAAAGAAAGAGAGGGGGACTAGGAATAACGGTTAGTGTTGAATCGCTGTAAAGTGTAAACCGCTGCTAAGTGAACGTTCTTAGCAGAAAAAATGACGGATTTTATGGATTTATTTCTATCGAACGAATTTTTGCGGAATAAATAATCCGAAATGCGAAATACGAAGGATAATCGACATTTTGAACTTGATTGCTGATGTGCGTAAAATATTGTTTCGGTTTTTTCGCTCCGTTTTGGAAGTCGTTGCAGTAATAAATCCTTCCAATGGCGCTAAATAATTATGGTTAGGTTATAGGGTTGACGTTAGTGACCTGACAACCACAAGATGTCGTTATACAATAGAAAAGTATTTTACTAAAGATTATTGGCTGTACGGAAAATGTAATGTGACTTCGACGTAAGATGTCGTTAAACAATGGAAATTTATTGTGGGGGGCCCGTGGCGCATTGGATAACATCTGGCACAGAGACCGAGCGGTATCGAGTTCGAGCCCCCGTTGGGCGGATATGCTTTGTAGGCTGCTATTAGCGCCGTTGTATTGCAAGCTGTCTGTTCTGTTAGTAGTTAAGATTTCAATTGCATAACATGTAAATGTACAGCGCAGTGCGTTTGTCAGGCGCTTATTAAAGAAAATAATAATTATTATTATTATTGTGGAATTAAACACCTTTTCTAAGATGGGCCATAAAGCTATAAAAGGCGTCAATTGTTTATTATAACTGTTATCGATGGATATATAAATTGGTCAACAGATTAACTGAAGAAAGAAAACTACTTGTTAAAGACAGAAAGGAAAATGATAAATTATCACACGTGTAAATTATAAAAAATCGTTATCAGAGTAAAATA
>JACEVL010002437.1:0-19269 GCA_020284085.1 Aporrectodea caliginosa
CTGAAAATGGCTGAATGCAGCATCACAACGTAAAAGGATATAGCTGCCTGCCTTTATATTTCGCTACAACTATGGACTAGTTTATAGGCTATTGTTACAAATGAAGCATCATTATGTTTAAAATGTTCTTGGATACATGGATCAGTTTCAAAACACACATAATCTTATATTTTTATACAAACGTAAAAAATGTACGCAATAATTTTAAAATATCGCTAATTATCGGTTCCGTTGTTAAAAATTATGTAATTTCGGTTCCTTCACATAATGTACAACTAAATATACCATTCTGTTCAGAATTGAATGCTGAATCCATTGCTGTATTACAATATATGATATGTGAAACCAAACGCGATATCCAAGGGGTGGTGGTAACCCCCCCCCCTTGGTAGCCAGTATTACAAAAAACCTCGATAGCCTGAGGGTTAACAACGCCGTGTCATGACAAAGCTGATTAACGTCGCCCTCCTACTTTACTCAAGGCTGAGACTGACATTACTCGGGTTAAAGGCAGTTCTATTTTAAAGACGAACTTGCTGTTAAAAATAGACTATGACATCATTTAAAGATAACTAAAGGCGACTAAGAAGTGTTCAATGACATCATGTAACATAGCGAACATTAACTCTAAATCATCGTCAACTAATCCTGATAATCTTTTCCTTCTGTGATATACGGACATCTATTTGAGGTGAGCGACAGTCTATTAGTTAGCGTGCTGGACTGTCAGCCGATTGGTCGAGAATTCAAATCCTTCATGATACAGAAATTTTGTTCCACTGGCACTCCATAGAGAAGCGTGTGATTGTCGGTAGGAAGATAAGACGGCGAGGGAGAAGATTGGTCCACGATTGACGCCTTTGGCTCTAATTTTGGCCCTGTATATTTCTGACAAATGGATGGATGGATGGCTGGATGGATGGATGGATGGCTGGATGGATGGATGGATGGATGGATGGATGGATGGATGGATGGATGGATGGATGGATGGATGGATGGATGGATGGATGGATGGGATGGATGGATGGATGGATGGATCTTAATGGATGGATGGATGGATGGATGGATGGATGGATGACTTAGATGGATGGCTGGATAGACGGACGGATCTGGATCTGGACGGATGGATGACTTGACGGATGGATGAATGGATAATTGGATGGATTTATAATGGATGGATGAATGGATGGATGGATGGATGGATGGATGGATGGATGGATGGATCTTAATTGGATGGATGGATGGATGGATGGATGGATGGATGGATGGATGGATGGATGGATGGATTGATGGATGGATGGATGGATGGATAATCTTAATGGATGGATTAATGGATGGATGAATGGATGGACCTTAATCTTAATGGATGGATGGATGAAGATGGATCTAACTTATCGACTAATGGATGGATATGATGGATAGATGGATGAATGATGAATATTTGATGGATGGATGGATGGATAGATAGATGGATGTGATGGATGGATAGATGACATTGGATGCCTGGATGGATAACCTAATCGATTGGATTGATGGATGGATGGATGGATGGATAGATGGACGATGGATGGATGGATGAGATGGATGGATGGATGGATGGATGGATGGATGGATGGATGGATGGATGGCTGGATGGATGGATGGATGGATGGATGGATGGATGGATGGATGGATGGATGGATGGATGGATGGATAGATGGATGGATCTGAATCTTATGGATGGATAGATGGATGGACACGATGGATGGATGGATGGATAGATAGATTGGATAAATTAATGGATAGATGGATAGATAGATCCTTATGGATTAATCAGATGGATGGATAATCTCTAAGATGGATAAGATGGATAGATGGATAGATAATCTTATGGATTTACTAGATTGATGGATGGATGGATTATCTTGGATGGATCTTAACTTGGATGGATGGATAGATAGACGGATGGATGAAATGGATGGATATCCTAACTTATGGATGAATGATCTGACCGACTTAAATTATCTTAATCTAATCTGATGGATCTGATGATGGATAGATGGATGGATGGATGGATGGATGGATGGATCTGGATCTGATGGACTTAATGGTTGGATGGATGCTGGACTGATGGATGGATATGGATGGATGGATGGATGGATGGATGGATGGATGGATGGATTGGATGGATTGGATGGATAGACGGATGGATGGATGGATGGATGGATAGACGGATGGATGGATGGATGACGATGATAGACGGAAGGAGACAAGACTATGAGGGAGAAGATTGATGAGGACGATTGACGCCCATGGATCTAATCATGGCCCTGCATATTTCTGATCAAATGGATGGATGGATGGATGGATGGATGGATGGATGGCTGGATGGATGGATGGATGGATGGATGGATGGATGGATAGACCGGATGGATGGATGGATGGATAGACGGATGGATGATGAATGGATAGACGGATGGATGGATGGATGGATGGATGGATGGATGGATGGATGGATGGATGGATTAATGGATGGATGGATGGATGGATGGATGGATCTTGATGGATGGATGGATGATGGATGGATGGATGGATGGATGGATGGATAACTTAGATGGATCCTAGATAGATGGATGGATGGATGGATGGATGGATGGATGATTAATGGATGGATTTATCTTAATCTTGGATTAATGGATGGATGGACTTAATTAATCCTGGATGGATGGATGGATGGATGGATGGATGGATGGATGGATTTAACTGGATGGATGGATGGACTGGATTGACGATGGATGGATTAACGGATGGATGGATGGATCCTTGGATGGATCCTAATGGATTAACTTGATGGACTTGGATGGATGGATGGATGGATTAATGGATGGATGGACTGGATGGATGGATGGATGGATGGATGGATGGATGGATGGATGGATGGATGGATGGTTGGATGGATGGATGGATGGATGGATGGATGGATGGATGGATGGATGGATGGATGGATGGACTTAGATGGATGGGATGGATGGATGGATGGACTGGATGGATTATGGATGGCTTGGATGGATGGACTCAGATGGAATTTTACGGATGGATGGATCTGGATGGATGGATGGATGGATGGATAGACATCTGGATCAGATGGATGGATGGATGGATGGATGGATGGATGAATCCATGGATAGGCCTAATCCTGATGGATGGATGGATAGATAGATAGAATTCTTAGATGGATGGATAGATCTTATGGATAGATGGATCTTAATCTTAATGGATAGATGGATGGATAGTTCATGGATCTGATGGATGGATGGATGGATGGATTACATGGATGGATGGATAGATGGATGGATGGATGGATGGATTAATTTAATAGATGGATAATAGATGGATGGATGGATGGATGGATGGATGGATGGATGGATGTAATAGATAATTAATGGATGGATGGATGGATGGATGGATGGATAGATAGACTTAATGGATGGATGGATGGATAGATGGATGGATGGATGGATGGATGGATGATGGATGGATGGATGGATGAATGGTGGATGGATGGATGGATGGATGGATGGATGGATCATAATTAATGGATGGATGGATGGATGGATGGATGGATGGATGGATAGACGGATGGATGGATGGATGGATGGATAGACGGATGGATGGATGGATGGATGGATGGATGGATGGATTAATGGATGGATTAATCTGGATTAATCTGGACTTAATGGATGGATGGATGGATGGATGGACTGGATGGATGGATGCATGGATGGATAATGGATGGATGGATGGATCTTAATGGATGGATGGATGGATGGATGGATCTGGATGGATGGATGGATGGATGGATGGATGGAATCTGGACTGGATGGATGGATGGATCTGGATGGATAATCTTAATGGATGGATGGATGGATGGATGGATGGATAATCTGGATGGATGGCTGGATGGATGGATGGATGAATAGCCGGATGGATGGATGGATGGATAGACGGATGGATGGATGGATGGATGGCTGGATAGACGGACGGATGCTATGGATGACCCGGATGGATGGCTGGGATAGGATGGATGGATGGATGGATGGATGGATGGATGGACGGATGGATGGATGGATAGACGGATGGATGGATGGATGGATGGATGGATGGATGGATGGATGGATGGATGGATGGATGGATGGATGGATGGATGGATGGATGGATGGATGGATGGATGGATGGATGGATGGATGGATGGATGGATGGATGGATGGATGGATGGATGGATGGATGGATCGATGGATGGATCGATGGATCGATGGATCGATCGAATTGCGCTAAATCGCTGGCGAGCTTTAAGGACCTGTAATGCCGTGAGATGTCTTTTAACACTTGATAACAATAATGAAAAAAGGTTATGTTAGCGCCGTTCGTGCAACTGCCTCAGAAGTTCACTCGACGGCGTGGATGTCCGATGCGTGCGCCTTGACGTGGCGAGGGGGCTTCAGCCGATCCTGACATCTGGCCAGCCAGAGAAGACGAGTTCAGCCCGGTCTGACTTCTGGCCAAGCGGAGACGAGGATCGGTGACCAAGTATGCAAGGGTAAAGTTTCCTCCGCCATTGAACGTTCGTGCATTGCACCTCCGTGCTTTGTGCCAGTCTCAGTGCCAGTCCCAAGAAGGAGGAGGGCGACGCTAATGGTCTTTGTTACCACACAGCTAGTCGTTAAAAAGAATATACTACTAGACACCTTTAAAACACTTTCGTACAGTTCTATATAAAAGTCAATCACAAAACATTTCTCTGTCCTTCAGTGAGACTGCGCTCGAATTTAGGTATAATTGACGGTAGTGGCCATGGCAGCCCGTAAGCCATCACTAAATGTAAAAGAAAATACTAGAGATACAACGATTGCATTAGACACCTTTAACAGCGCGCTTATATTATCTCATATTTAAAAGTGGAAATGGACATAACTGTATTATAATTATGGCAAAAATAATTTTTGTCGACGACAACGGTCTTTGTTGTCATAAGCTGTGGTTAAGCTCGGAACCCCCTTCAGAGGCAGTCATTGGCATGTAGCATAAGCGATTTCATTTTCTTCACCTGTGAGTAATAGGACATGTGGCAAGTCCTCTACCTCGCCGTCTCATCTTCCCATCGACAGTGTACCGTCGGTGTACTCATTACGGCTGAGTTGGCCAAGGGGCACAAGTGAAGCAGAAACCCCGACATATTGATTAGCAGTTAATTGGAATCCATCCAAATAAATTGCAATTCCGTAGTCGGATGGTGCCAGTCCTAAGATGGATAAATGGGAGGGATGCTAATGCTAATGCATAAAGCGATGCTAATCATCTTTCTAATGACTGCTCCAACATGTACCTCATCGACGGCAGAACCACCAAAGACCTATTGCCCGGATACAATACAAAATGTATGTATCTATTAATAGGTGTATGTAGGCCTAATATGTATGTGAACATGTATATAGTCTCCTTAGGAACCTCGCAAATGTGCTAAATCGGGCCTGACTTGAAATGTTAACAGCATAAAAAAAACTTCTACCACTGTTGAAAATGATATTGCATAGGCCCTATGCAACAAATTATCTCCACTTTGGTCTTAT
Source organism: Aporrectodea caliginosa (assembly GCA_020284085.1). Classification (NCBI taxonomy): domain Eukaryota; kingdom Metazoa; phylum Annelida; class Clitellata; order Crassiclitellata; family Lumbricidae; genus Aporrectodea; species Aporrectodea caliginosa. Next base: position 5,607 of record JACEVL010002437.1, read on the forward strand.
AAAAATTAACGACTATCATTATTTTCAGGAATCCAGTACAAAGTGTCCCGAGAAGATGCAGAAATATATATTTTTAATAGAGAGCGTTTTAAAGGTGTCTTTTCAGAGCGTTACAGTATATACTATTTATCGACATCTCAGGGCTTCCGTAGTCGTTTACTTAGGTACATACCTTACACCGTAAGGTTCACACATCCTTTTTGCGTGTGTGGTTTCATGTTTAACAACGCTGTGTCGTAATAAAGATGGCTTGCGTGTGAGCGTTGTGCCGGAGTAATGCTAAACGCAGATACGTCATTGGCAAACATAATATCATAGAATGCAATGGTTTAACGAGTGTTAAAATTTGGTTTTATATTATCAAGTGTTTCCTATTATAAAATGTTTTGGCTGCCACGGCCGTTAACGTCGACTTTGCACTGCTTCGAGTAAATCTCCCTATGTCTCAGCGATTGAACGCAATTGGCAAACATATACTATAGATTTTAAGAGTTTTACGGGTGTTTAAATGTAGCTTTGTATTTCATATTCTACTATCAAAGTGTCTCACATTGTAATATCATTTGTTTTCATATTGAAATAATCATATGTTCTGTATTGTCACGTAAGATCTTTCGTGTTTTAATATCAAGTGTTTCGTATTGTAATATAAATAAAATTGTTTCGTATTGTAATATCAAGTGTTTCATATTATATATTAACTGTTACGGCTGTTACGGCCGCTGATGTAAATAAATTAATTGAGGAACTGTAGAGTCTACAGTTCCTCAATTAATTTATGTTCAGCCTACTTACGATTAATTTTGTTGTCCATCATAATTCGAATCTAATCCCGTTCAATCCAATCTATTCCAATCCAGTCCGTGGCAGGATTGTCTGTCGATCGTTGAAGATGCAGTTTGAAATGCGGATTTTAGTCAAGTTGCTTAACTGAGCTTTAAAATTTAACTGTCGCTGTTATTTTTTTAAACTTTCCAAATACTAGTTAGAGACATCTGGTGGTTGCTATGGCCATTGACGTTAGCCCCGGAGTCAATCTTCTTAATGTCGGTAGGATCCACAGTTTAACGGCAGCTTATGACAACATAGGCCGTTTCCGCCGACAAAGATTATTTATGGCATATTACAGCTCGGTATGTGTGTGTTTCCTTTTTAACGACTAGCTGTGTGGTAACAATGACCATTAGCGTCGCCCTCCTCCTTTATCCAGGCTTGGGACTGGCCCTGTCAGAAAGCGAACAGTGGCGGAGTTAATTGTCGATTTTGTTATGTATTACTTCATACAGGACCTAATTAAAGGTGTATAAATTCAAAGTGATATTACATCCAGTAGTTTATATCGTCTAGCCACTCAAGCGATATCTTTCTGTCATTTGTGATCCTGTGAATTATTTCAATTGCATAATTGCCCGAGGTATCAATCCAAACAATATCCGGAGATGTTACTGATGGTGGTCTAGAACGGCAACTCACTCGGCTATTATTATTATTTTTTTTTTCGACCGAGGTAGAAAAGATCCCTCAGGCTTAAGAAACTAAACTACTGTGTCAAAGGTTCTCGTCCCCATCGTGCTGATCAAAAGTGCCTCTAAATGCCACTGCATTAAAGCGCTGTGTGCAAACGGACACACGAAAAAATAATAATAATATTATTATTATTATTATTATTATTATTATTATTATTATTATTATTATTATTATTATTATTATTATTATTTCGGCTGTTGACGTAAGCAGTATTTCTGCCATTTATGCAATGTCGAAACTTTATTTATCGACGTCGCTATGTTTTACAAGACAATACAATACAACTAATATTATATTTGACACAACCTTCCTTCCAAAGTTCAGAATTGCACACACGCCCTCGTGTATGTTTGTAAATGCATGGTAAAATGTGCATGTATGAATGTATGTCATATAGGCATGTTTGTATGGTAGGCCTATAATTGTAATTGTAATTGTAATCGAACATTTATATAGCGCTGCTCAAAAATCAGCAGCGCTCTCGACCTGTTTCAGTGCCTGCGTCAGAGAACAAAAAGTCTTAAGAGTCTACGGAACTTGGAAGGAGAGAGGGCTAGTAACTCAAGGCTAAGAGACTGGGGAAGAGAGTTCCAAACTGATGGGCCAACACGGGCAAAGCACCTAGAGTGGACCGTAGCAGAGCGCATGCGAGGGACAACCATAAGGCCATTGGTCGAAGATCGCAAAGAGGCCCTCGCAGGTAAGGAGGAAACAAAGGTGCAAAAATACCTCAGGTAGGTATGTATGCATGTACATGCATAATATTTGTGTGTATGCATGGATGTATGTGTGTAGATGTATAGTATATGTATGTCAGTGTGTGTGTGTGTGCGTGCACATGTGTGTGTGCATGCATGCCTGCATCTATTCATTTTTTATGTTTGTGTGTGGTATTCATAAATGTGTGCGTGTATAATGTATGTATGTATGCACTATGCATGTATGTATAATATTGTTTTAGCAGTAGCGGAGTTAACCATGGACGTTTACTGCGGTATTTACCACACACCGTAAGGAATACACGTCTGTTTTTTAATATTTAGTTTCATGTTGAACAACGATAATTATGTCATAAGAGATGATTTGCGGCGCCCTGCTCCATTAACAGGCTCATTGGTGCTATTTGGGGGGGGTGGTTTACGGGTTTAACCCCTACCCGAAATACATAATTCCCGACATTTTTATTATTATTTTCCTACTCTGGGACTATGTCCAATGGAACTTACGAAATTTGAGCCCACCCCCAAACAAAAAAACAATAATTAATAAACAAGGTCATGTGTCAGGCCAATCACTACAGACCGAACAAGGTCATGTGTTTCGTATTGTTTCTTGGCTACGCTTCTGCACTTAATAGCTGAGCTTTTGTGAGGCCTAAACGTTCCTTAAAACGTGTTGAGAGAATTATTGAAGGAAAGTGCATAGTTAGGTAAATACATGTAGAGTTTGGTAAGACAAGACACGATTAGATGATCTTATGTGGAATTTATTGCGCGTGGGAGAAAAAGAAAACAAGAAACTTCCGTGAATAAAACGTCAACATTTACTCGTGATAAATAAATTGTACGATAGGTTGACTCATAATTTTATCATTAATCATATTCTACACAATAACGTTAATTCAATGTTTATTATTCTACAAATAGGCTCAACTTTTATGGAATCAAATATATCTGTAATTCTCCATCAAAATCAATAAAACAAGCACCGAGAAACTACTTTAAAATATCCTGAATAAAAACCGGAGTAAAACCTGAAGAAAATGATTAGTTTTTCACAATAAAAACCGGCTTTTATTGTGAATAAATAACCATTTTTATCAGTTATTTGTTAATACAATTCCCTCTACAACTTGGTCCGAGAGAGAAAGTCCAACTACGTGGTCGGGTGTTTGACTTCCTCCGTATCGCTGTGTCCCTGTTTCTACGTCTGGCTCTATCCCTCTCCGTCCGTCTGTCTGTCTTTCTTTCTCTCTGTCCATTTGTTTAACTGCCGTTCTGTTGCTTTGAGAAGAGCTTCCTCAGTTCCTCTTCCGATGTGTTGTCCTTTCTCTGGATCAAATCATCATCACCCTACAACACAAACAGTCTATCTTTAAGGCCCTGTCTGCCGCAAGATGTCGCTAAACCGTTAATATTAATAATAATTTTGGACACCGTTAAAACGCTTTGATACAGTTATATATAAACGTCAATCAGAAAAGGCACCATGTTTGTTGACGAAATGATCCTCGCGTAATATTATTGACAACAATGGTCCTAGCCGTAAGATATCGTTAAACACTTTCAAACAATAACTATATAAAAACAAAGTTCATTTGAAACACCTTTAAAACGCTTTCATACTGTTCTATAAAATCGTCAATGGCAAAAAAGGCCATATCCTTCTGGACTGTATGCCAGCCGTAAGATGTCACTAAATGTGAGAAAGCACTACAGGAAATACAAAGCTTGTACTAGACACCTTCAATAGCATGCTCAAATATTATGGACATATCTTAACCCAGCCACTGCTCGTATTCTATGTAAAATTCTGGTTACTAAGTATGCTTATAAGCTAGATACTGACCGCAGTGACTCCCCAAGCGTTCGGCTGAGACAAGGTGGCGCTCCATGGACGCCCAGATGATGGGTTCATCTTCTCCCAGTAGTCGCGTCTCGCTCTAAGAAGACAAATTTCCATTATAGTGCATAAAATATAACTCTCGAATTAGACACCATTAATAAGAAGAATCATTATGCTATAATAGGGAGAAATTGCGATGCCACAAGATGTAGAGCTGTAATATGCCAAAAAATAATCTTTGTCGGCGGAAACGGCCTATGTTGTCATAAGCTGCCGTTAAACTGTGGATCCATCCATCCATCCACAAGATGTAACTCCGCCACTGCTCGGTTTTTGGCAGTGCCAGTCCCAAGCCTAGATAAAGGAGGAGGGCGACGCTAATGATCTTTGTTATCACAGTGTCGTTAAACTGAAACTGCTACCACTGCCACAAGATGTCTCTAAACACTTGTTTCTACTAAATTTAAGAAGAAAAAAAGACACCTTTCATCTACAATACAAGTTTGTCAGGCACGATGAATTGCACATTTTGAGTCAATTTTAGCCCAAAATCCAGTGACCAATTAGATGAAACAAACTTACAAAAGGCCAGTAAACTCCGCCACTACCCTACTGTTGGTAGTGCCAGTCCCATGCCTGTAGAAAGGAGGAGGGTGACACTGATCATCTTTGTTATAACAAAGTCGCCAAGCATCCGGTAACCTCAATTTCCATCTTCCACTCACCTTGCTCTGACCCAGGGCTTCGTGTGCATTTTGAGTCCCTGACCCCAGGGGTCGTGTTTCTCCGAGGCCACTGGCGAACGGCCCCTCTCATTGGCTAGCTCCTCAGCGATCGCTCGAATGTGATAGGGTTCGAATCCGCAACAGCCGCCGATGTAGCGGACACCGAGGTCGTAGGCATCTCGTGCATACTTCTGGATGTCCCAACGAGTACAGATACGGGGTTCGAGACCTAAGACGAGAAGACATCTCATAGGTATTTGTTGGCATTCGTATAATAATCGTTAATTAATTCATTAATTAAATCATTCATGAATCCATGCATTCATTCATCGACGTATAGGTATCGACTGTTAGCTCATTATTTACACGAGTATGCAAGTTAGTTAGTTTATAAGTGAATCGGTAAGTAAGCAAGTAAATAAGCCTAGCCAAGACAAGTATCATTATCGTTAACGATGGCGCTCATTACTTGTCCATCTATAAAAAAAACAAAAAGGCGCTAGATGTGGTGCTGCGACGTCTCATCAAAGGGCAATACTCCCCTCAGACACTCTAACCATAGAGCAGCAATGCCTAAATGCGGACTATCGCATATTCTCAGCTGTGCAGAGAAACGAAGGACATGTCTTACATGACATGCTCCCGCCCAAAAGACATACTGGACATGGTCTACGCCCTCGAGGGGGCTATCTAACCAGAAAAACCTTTTAATTAGGGTGATTTATCGTAGATAAATAACATCTATCAGATATAAATAACAGGCATTCAAATAATTTATAGACTGCATAAATAAGTCAAATCCAGAAATAGAGAAAGCAATCCTTTAAACTTTCATGTTAGCCAAATGCGGTTTGCAAATGCAATTGATCCTACAATAAAGAATATTCTATTCTATTCTATTTCTTTCTATTCAATTCAATTCAATTCAATTCTATTCAATTCTATTCAATTCTATTCTATTCTATTCTATTCTATTCTATTCTATTCTATTCTATTCTATTCTATTCTATTCTATTCTATTCTATTCTATTCTATTCTATTCTATTCTATGCATCTCTTCCGTACCGAATGGAAATTCCGGAAGATCGATGAATCCCTGTTTGTTTGCGTCTGGTGTGTGATAGGCCAATGGTTGCGCCATTAGGAAGACCTTCAGACCTTCCTTCTCCAGAGCTTCCTTCATCAGTTTGGTCGCTCGAAGGACTGTCTCTGGATCGAAGTGACAGTTGATGCAAAAAATGCCAAAAAGTGACAGTTGACACCAAAAACTTTATTCCTAGGCTGCTCTACAAGGATATCTATTAAACCTAAGACCCTTTAACATAAAATAATAGCCAATAATATCCCGGACCAAACTTTAAACGGAATAGCTAACGCCTACACATTTTTATTTTATTTTTTTCTTGTAATCGCATTGCGTTCTGACAATGTGTTATGAATAAACGAAGATTCTATTCTATATGCCAACGACGTCGGCTCCTGCATACAGACACACGAACAATGCCAAAGGCTGTTTCAAGTGCTCAGTCAAACAGTCAGACATACTCAGTCAAATATGAAGACAAAGGAGAAAGAGAGAGAGAGAGAGAGAGAGAGAGAGAGAGAGAGAGAGAGAGAGAGAGAGAGAGAGAGAGAGAGAGAGTGAGAGAGAGAGAGAGAGAGAGAGAGAGAGAGAGAGAGAGAGAGAGAGAGAGAGAGAGAATGAAACAGATAGTGTGAGGGAGGGAAAGAGAGAAAGAAAGAGGTAAAGAAAGAGCGAGAGAAGAGATAGAGAGAAAGAGAGATAGAAAGAGAGACAGAGAGACAGAGACAGAGAAAGACAGAGACAGACAGACAAAGATGGAGAGACATCTGACAGACACACAGTGACAGAAACAGAGGCATAGACAGAGACAGGAACAGAGAGAGGAGGAGAGAGAGAGAGAGAGAGAGAGAGAGAGCTACATATATATATATATATATATGGTGGCTATAATGTCTATGTAGACATGATTGTACCTGTTCTGGCCATTCTGACGGCGCATTGTCCGGCTGAGATGCCGTGTAGATCTCCTTCTGGACCGATGCACATCGTTGCTACCACCGCAAGACTCGTCTCCTTACAGACCTCGATCGCCCATTCCATCTCCTCCACGTGCTCAAAATACTACAAACACACCATAAAGTAATCTGTAATTTCAATCTTAAGTGTTTAGCGACGACATCTTTGACTGTTTCTTGGAGGCTTCGTTCCATCTGCGATTGAACGCAATTGGCAAACATATATCAGAGAATGAAAGCGTTTAACGGGTGTTTAAATATAACATTGTTTTTCATATGTAGCCTAATATAAAGTGTTTTGGCTGCCACTGTTGCTAACGTCGACTCTGCACTGCTTTAGCCCTCAGGCTACCGAGGTTTTTTGTAACACGGGCTACCAAGGGGTGGTGGTGACCACCACCCCTGGATTTCGTGTTTGGTTTAACATATGAGCTACTCCCTCCCCCCCCAAAAAGGCTCTTCTACACCCTGCGCCCGAGATTACATGACCGTTTTATTCCACCGGCTGACAATCTTTCACGCTGATCGTTTATAATAAGAATTTTATACTCTATATAAATGCAGTGTTTTAGTTGTCAAAAACTAACTGGGGGGGTCGAAAATTTGGCAAATTTCGAAAGTACACGATCACAGGTCTAAATTAAAGTTTAATGTTGTTAATATGAAACAACTGACGACTCATGAGATATCTTAGTTTCTTCTTTAAATTTATTAGATCTATGCGACATAACAAAGAAATTACATAATTATAAAGAAAAAAATTTCAGAGGGGGTTTTAACTTTTAAGTTTTCGGGGTTTTCCATTGGAAATGGTCGTATTTTTCTACATATTTAGTTTTTAATAACATAATGCATTTATTTGGGGGGGTTGAACCTGTAAAACCACCCCCTAAAAACGCCCATGCATGGTCACATAGACAAAACACCTGGTTTTTGGAAAGTAATTCAATAACACAAACCATAATGCATAATTCGTAAACTATACCCGGTAGTTTACAAAAATAATTTTGGACTATGTTTTGTAATTTCTTTTTTCTTTGGTAACCCAGTGGCTTTGTCCAAAGCACCATGTCTGCCAGCTTTAAGACAAGAAATAACATATTTTTAACTACATTCCATGCAGTAAGAGGTGGACCATTGATGCCAATCATCAACAGATCATTCACTGAACTCACCAGAAGCCTGTTTCTTCCACTAGTGTGACATAAATTCATCTGACTGAATCCTCTTTCACACTCAGCAGATGAAACAGATAGAACTTCCAACAAAGTAATAAGTGGCTGTAATTTCTGCCCAAGCATTAAACCATTGCTCTTTTTAAGCATAGAATATTCAAGCAAAACATCAGCTGCGTCAGAATTACTCATTCCAAACTTTACTCAATGCAATATGTCTTTTTCCACAAACTAAATAGCCTCAACCATGTGCTCAAACTATAGCATAAGAGGAAAAGGAAATAAACGTGTTACAGAAATTGGCTTTCACCTTAATTCTGTAGACTGGTTCTCCGCTCTCAGTCACAAACCATAACAGTAAGTAAGTAACTAATTTACTTAAAAGTAAAGGAATTGGGCTATATATTCTTTTGTACTTGATGACAGAGCAACAGACTGGGGGGGACTCTAGACCTAACCCCCCCAGCATCTTTTCAGTTACTTAGCTGAGGGGTTTAGAAAAAGAACTAGGGGGTTGAACCCCCCACCCCCCGACAACTAAAACACTGTATAAATGTATGTACACCAAAGTGCGGATATGCAATTGGTTGAATAAAGAATATACTTACTTACTTACTTTTGTCATATCTTGTAATATAACAAAGGATTCAGCATTCATTTCTGAACAAAATGAAACCAAACACGAAATCCGAGGGAGTGGTAACCACCACGCCCACCCTCCTTGGTAGCCGATGTCGCAAAAAAACCTTTGTAGCCTGAAGGTTAACCAGGTTCAAACAAAAGATTTTGTAGCGCAAGCGTTCAAGTTACCAGAGTCGAGATCCTATGTTATGAAAACCATCCAAACGAAGCAATCACAGTATTAGACTTGAGTAATCATCAGCTGAAGCTCAGGGCATTATGAAAATGACGCTATAACAAAAGTCATCATTATATGAAATGTGTTATTATCATGACCTCATGTCAGTTGACGTAGTTAAAGACAATTAATTGTATTTCAGTTCATTTTCTTGATTGCAGATCTTCGTTGGTTTGTGTGCGTAGGCCTACAGTTGGGTAATTGTAATTGTAATTGTAATCGAACATTTATATAGCGCCGCTCAGAAATCAGCAGCGCTCTTGATCTGCGTCAGTGCCTGCATCAGGAAATAAGAAAGTCTTAAGACGTCGACGGAACTGGGAAGGTGAGAGGGCTAGTAACTCAAGGCGAAGAGACTGGGGAAGAGAGTTCCAAGCTGATGGGCCAACACGGGCAAAGCACCTAGAGTGGGCCGTAGCAGAGCGCATGCGAGGGACAACCATAAGGCCACGGGTCGAAGATCGTAAAGAGGCCCTCGCAGGTAAGGAGGAGACAAAGGTGCAAAAGACCTCAGGTAGGATGGGCCCACCCCAACAAGGCAGTTACGCATGAGGGAAAGGATTTTGAAGTTTACCCGCTGTTGGATAGGGAGCCAGTGAAGGGTATCCCGAATATAGCTTGAGATATGAGCAAACTTTGGAATGGCGCCTATAAGCCGAGCAGCTGCATTAAGAATAGACTGGAGTTTGTGAGTATTAGAGGCGGAGAGTCCAATGTATGCAGCGTTCCCAAAGTCGACCCGAGTGCAGATCAAGGCGTGGATCAGAGTAGTAATGGCATGCAGTGAAAGAGAGCTGCGAATGGAACGTAGTTGGCGTAGATGGTAGAAGCAAGATCTGGAAACCGAGTTGACCTGGTCAGTAAAAGAAAGGGAAGGATCCAAGACAATTCCCAGGTCACGAACAGAAGAGGAGAAGTGGATGTGGGGAAATCTGAGATGAAGGGAAACAGTATCAATCTTAGTAGTTGCTGTTTAACGACATTACATGTATGTCATAGCAAAGCTGATTAGCGTCGCCCTCCTTTCTACAAACACTGGGACTGGCACTATCAGAGTACAGTTACAGAGCTTGCATGTGTCTATCTCAGATGCTTTCGGGTTCATGTTGCTATGTGGGAACTATATTATGCCAGTTGTTAGGTAACTGAGCCCTGAAGCATTGACGGTTATTATAGTCAATGTTAGCATCTTTTTAAAGGTGTCTAAATATTACTGAGCTTGCTTTCATGTACATACAGACTAACGTTGTGTTTATCCTTTAACATAGACATAATGCATCCACTATTACACTTAAATAAACCCCACCAATACCATGTATATTCCGTTAGTGCAAGTCCCAAGCCTCGACAAAGGAGGAGGGCGACGCAATTCATATTTGTTTTGGCGTAGCATCGTTATACAGTAAACACTATTTTTTATTACTAAACTTATTTATTTTTGAGATGGTACAGTAGATTATGACCGTTTAATAAATTGATATTATAGCTAATTAGGTTTAAGTTTTACATAAAATAATGACGTATTCTTCAGAACTATTTAATTCCAATCACCAGTAGATGTTTTTTTTTATTTCGTTGCGGTATTTTGCATCTGAGGAGACCACATTCACCACTTAGCAAATACTTCTGGTTTGTTCTACCTCCTCGCCAAGCATTATTATAATTGCAACTGTTTCTTCATAATCTTTGTCCTATTGATATTGATTTTTTTTATCCAACATTCTATCGCAAATAAATTTAGACGATACATCACTCTCTGCAGGCTCGCCGGCAGAAATTCCGGTCCCTAGGCAGAGCATTAACGGGCCTCTAAACTATCTTTAGGTCATAAAAAATTTGTTAAAGAAATAAATTGAAATTATGTGCCAATTTTTTTCCTTTTGCAAATGTATTAGCTTTTTCTTTTTTGTTCCGTGTTTATATTCCATCGTTACAAAATCAATTTATCTTGCAATAATTAAAATCGAACAACGCATAATTTAGCAGAAGAAAGTTCTTAGATGGAAGTAATCGCTTTGCGTTCTAGAGGGATAAAATGATGTTAGATAATATTCAGATGCTTGAAGTTTTAACTGATTGTAGTTAAGTGTCAGTAATATTATGTTTAAAAAATCATAAATCATAAACTTTCTATAAAAGTGATTATAACATTTTTCATAAGGTTCATTGAAGGCCCAGCTCGGGCCCCTAAACGTCGCCAGGTCCCTGGGCATTGATCCCTGCCCACTCTCGGTGGGCCTGACTCTCTGCAGTCCCTTCTGACAATTCGCCATTATCGCTTGGTCGTCTGCAAATCTTTGAGCCTTTATCAGCACGCCTCACACATTATTTATTCCCTCCTTCAGTTTTTAACATTTATGTCTCTCGGATAAGTTTTACGACGTATGGTTAGTAGCAGTTTAGTGACGCTGTGTCATAAGCATGATGATTGTGTATGTAGCAGACGAAACTCATAATATTATACAAACTGTTGAGACCAACTGAATATATTGACAACGAAATATCTTATTAGAGGTGTCTAAATTCAGTTTTTCATTTGGTTGGTCACTTGCTATTTAACGACGCTGCCTAATACAAATATGATTAGCGTTGTCCCCTTTCAACGGGCTGCCAGAGTACGAACAGTGGTGAAGTCATTATTTTTATGAATTAAATGTAATTATTTTAATGACCATTTTATGGCACCAATGGCCGTTGATATCGTTGGGAAACTGTTTTGTTTACACTATTATTGACGCCATTAGAGCTTTAATCGAACAAATGAGTGTAAAAATGGACCGTTATTATTGCCGATGTTAGTATCTATTTTAAGGTGTCTAAATCGATCATGTATTATGTTCGTCCAGAGTAGGACTTTTACAATATTACTTCTAATTAATTAATTTCCGTATCTCCATGGTTATGTTTTGAAAAATAGTAGATCGCAATCGTAAACTTTAAATTTATATAGCGCTACTGTAAATTAAGCGAAGGGCACTAGCTTATTCACGAGCGCTGCTTCGTAGCAGATGGGTTGTCCAGAGATATCGATGTCCAGTGGAGGATCTGAGCGAGGCTGTAAGAGAGAAGGAGAGAGGAGGCAGAGCGGCTGCTAATGCGGGTTTCTTTGAGGACGATTACGATTGGAAGACGGAGAGTTGTTTGGATTAGGGTAAGAATTCTTGAAGAAGTGAAACTTCAATTTGGAATGGAAAGCCATTCGGGTGATGAATGGAGGAGAGTGAGGCAGGTGGGTGAGTGACTGAGTGGCGGTATTAATGGAGGAACTGAGAACAGGCGGCATTCAGAGGAAGATCGTTCCAGAGTAGATGTGCAGTGTTCGGTTGGAGTGCTTGAGGCTAGTAGTGACAGATGGATCACCACTTACGATTAGTTACGCCCCACAGATACAAAAGGCCTAGTATATAATGATCAGAATGGTGTAGCCGGTCGCTAGATTATCTGTCTTCGACCCGTCGATTACTAGGGCCTATATTTTAGTCTCTGTACGCTATTTCAGTGGCGGAGTTACTATAGGACTAAAAGAAACACGGTCTAGACACTAGACGAAGCGAAAGCACCACGGCAGCTCATTAAAACCTCACATACTTCCTATATTGCATTGCTGTTAAGTCTGGTCTGACCATAAATTTATGATTTCACGTAATAATAGTTAGAGCAATCATTGCATGTAGTCTTTCACAAAATATTTCTCTGACTCTTTGCTCCAATGACAACCAAAATGTGCTGTTTATGGACATTAGATATTTTAAACGAGAGGTTTTACTACCAGCTGATGATAAATAGCCATCAAAATCTGCAGAATGAAAATGTAATAGGGTCAATCAAGTGTTACTAACAGTTACAGTTGCATATGACGCAAATGCTCTCATCTCACACCTTTAAAAGGCTTTCGACGACGTTATTTATATTTCCAGCTGCCTACAATGTTAATCTTCTCGTCGTTCGTACTCGCTTCATTGGCATCGCGCATCGGAAACATTTTCAGTTCTATGGTGAAACTGGAAAAATTTATAAATAAAAATATGGACGTCAACGGCCTCTGTTGACGCCACAATACATCATTAAGCAGAGGAAACGATTAGATGAAATACGGTAAACTCTGTTGTGGGCACAGGTAAGATATTACGTAATATTATACGAATCATTGAATGAAGAAAAGCTATTTTTTCGACTGTTTGGTCGACATGAATTATTTTATACGAGGCTATTAATGACCAGATGATGATATAAAACCATTAAAATCTGCAGTCTGAGAATGAAAATGTAATATCAGGTGTTGAAGCTACCGTTGCATATGATGAAAAGTCTCTCAGAACACACCTTTAATACGTTTCCCATGCAGATGGTATTTATATTACCCAGTCGCCTACAATTTTAACTCTGATAGCCAACTCTTCTCTCGCATTTTCCGTTCTTCGGCAAAACTAAACAGAAATTATAATCCTATCGACGTCAACGGCGCGGTTGACGCCAAGAAAGATATAATTAAACAGCAGAAACTACTACTGTAAATGAAATACGATTCTGAGTTTGAATAACTTCAATTAAATGCTTCTGTCTACTATTATTGTGAAATTGTGTCAGCTTATGCCATTGGTTATTGCAAACTCCGCCACAGCCCGTACTCTGGCAGTGCCAGTCCCAAGCCTGAATGAATAGGAGGCCCATGCTAATGATCTTTGATATCGCACAGTTTTGTTAAACTGAAAGTACTGCTACTACTGCTGCATATGCCATAAGAGCTTGGCCATAAGATATAGTTAATCTGA
>JACEVL010002438.1:0-23103 GCA_020284085.1 Aporrectodea caliginosa
ATAAGTTAAAGAGATAATCATTGGATCTAAAGTTCACATCTTTACCGATCACAATCCTTTTAACTTATCTGACTGAATCTATGTCTAAGTCTGCTAAATTGGTGCGTTGGGCTTTGGCACTGCAAACTTTTGATGTAGAAGTTAATTATAAGAAAGGACGATTAAATGTTGTAGCAGATTGTTTATCTAGATTATAAGATTGTTTATTTTACTGTTTTTGTATAGTATTAAGTTTATTGCATAATTTAGTACATGATGATTTTGCAAATTTTAAGTTTAATTTGCTCAATCCAAAGAAAGGGAAGGAGGTAATGTGAACAAATGTTTTGCATATATAATGAGCACAGGTGTTCCTTAGGTTGATATATATATATATATAATGTGTATCGATTGTTAAGCGTTTTAGTCTTAGGCCTTAGTTGCGCTGTCGGCTCGTGGGCGCTTGGCCTAAAAGTAGCCTAAACTTTGGCTGACGATAGATTCTCTACACGTGCAGTTAGCGCGCCAAACTTAGAAACTGCTGATGACAGTGAATTTGAACAATACAGTGTAGTAGATGTTTTAATGCAGTAGAGAGCTGTATGTTAGAAGTTACCGTTGAGTGGTAATTGATAAGAACTTTGATATTAAGTGTACGTTTGAAATAACTGTGTTTAAAGAGAAGGAGAAACATTCAAAGAACTGTGTCAATTTAATTCTTAAACAGTTAGAAGTCGTTGAGCAATTTATATGTAGAGATAAGGAAAGTTCTTGAGGTAGGTCACAACTAAGAAAGAAAAGAGTTGGTGACAGTGCCTCTTGGTGAATAGGGTGACCTCAAGAAGCACCCCTGGGTGCGTCTTGGGAACAACATGGTTTAATGCTGTACCAGCATGCCAAGCACCGTTTGAGCCCTATTGTCCAATATGGGCAAAAACATATATAGGGCCTACAGTACTAAAATATTAGTTTGACATTGATACGGTAAAGCGACAAGGTTAAAGCAGCAGTTTGGGCCTAAGCAAAATTGCATGTCCTTGAGGGCCGCTAATGCACGTTTGAGTGTTCCCTCTCCAAGTCTCCATACGATCCTCTGCTTGTCTTTCGCGTATAATCCTTTCCGATGATTTGACAACCAATAAAACCAATCAAATAAAAGTCATCTCAGACTATAGATATTGGTAATTACCCAGTTGGTTCTATTTCATCTGAACATGTTAATTGCCGATATAATCCATACCTGCGTACCTAAAACGCACCGGGTGCGTTTTGGGTAAACGGGACGTGGTGCTTCTTGGGCTCCGACCCTCTAAAGACAATTTATTTTGGTTCCCCTTAGATGTTACTAAAATATACTCTGCCACATTTGAAGTTGATAAAGAGGTTGAGAAACACAAGGAAAGATTATTCCCAAACTGCTCATTAATATTGTGGAAAAGCCTTGTTGAATTATCACTCGCAAAAGTTCAAAACTGCCGAGAACTTATTTTTGATTCAGAAACCGCTTTAATCTCGGAACAAAGGAAACCGATTAATAATAACATATGGACACGTGATCTACTTATTATGTAAGTATGCTGCTGCGTTCCTGTATCAGCCAGTCTGGATATTATATGGGGGTGCGTCTTGGGCATAGTGTGCGTCTTGTGGTACTTTCCCCTACTGTAATCGTATAGGCCTAAAGATTAATGCACTATTATACCAAGCTAAATTAATACTGTATACGGTAGGCCTAATTTCGCGTTCTCGCAACAATCAATTTTCATGCAAACAATCGCTGCTTTGATTGGACAGACCATAGAGACCAATTATACATTCAGTATAAACCTATGTTCAATTGTTACGTACATTGTATACATGTAGGTCTATGCCTAACTGAATAATTGTAGCCTACTGCCTCACTCATTCGCTCAATTTCATCCAAATGTTTAACTTAAGCCACATGAAACCCTATAGGGCCCTCGATGTCGATTGCAAATAATACCCTCATACGGGTCAGCCGGCGATTGTAATCGTAAACTCGATATTTTTACAGCGCCCACAAAAGCGAAGTCGCGGGAACCAGCTTATTCACTTTCTGGTTTAACGACTGTATCTCAACGATATCTCTTGGTCCGGATATATCCCCCGAGGTGGGGTGGGAGTGTGTGACTCGAACCGATTTGTACGCATGGAGCCACCAACATCACTGCTATATCTACTTCCGACGTATTCTGGACGAATTAAAGCCCTTAGGCTACTCGACCATTTTCACTGTGTATAGCATCGACGTCGATGGTGTAATAGTATTCTATAGAGTAGCACTGACGATAATAGTTTGTCGTCCGAGCCACTTTTTTGCAATAAATCGTGGCCAGTTATTGTAGGGTAGCGTTTAATAATTTTAAGCGACGTCTATGGTCAATTACTTATTGGAAGGGGAGAAGTGCTAAACAAAATGAAACGTTACGTTGAGAGTAAGATACCTTGAGAACTGAACAATTCAAATATAAAAGCATCGTGTAGTTTTGTTATGTAATCTGAATAAAAATCAGTTAAACCTGTAGGACGCATTCAAACCGCCCTGAATGTCTGCCACACGAAGATGAGTTGCGTGACCCTCCTTTTTTTTACACAGACTTCAGTACTGGCACCATCCCGTATACGGCTTGGGGGGAGGGTCGAGTTCGATGGTCTAGATGCACACTTTAGCTAATCGTTTCGTTAGCTCGAGTTTCACAGCGTACACTCTGATATCTTCTTAGCAGTGTGATTCTCCTTACAAATTTTATTTTAGTTACAGTAACAGTTATAGTTACTGGTTTCTGATTTTAGTTATAGTTACAGTAATAGTTAGTATTTGATTTTGGCTATAGTTGTAGTTACTGGATTTTTATTGTAGTTAATATTTATAGTTAGGGCCTACTATAAGGCTACGTGAAATTTTCTACAGACGCAGCAGCTGTGCATATAAGACACGTTAAACAATTTGATTAGAGCTTCGATAGCTTTGAAATCCAGGGCGAACATAGGCTATTAGTTGTAGCGCATTTTCACGTTCTCATGTTTGTCGACATTGCACTTTCTATTTTTTGCATTAACAAAAATAACGATTAATTTTCGTTAGTGTTATTTTCGTTACAGTTATTGTTAATGATCGTTTTAGTTATAATTATAGTTATCGTTAACGAAATCATTTTATTTTCGTTAACGAACATTTTCGTTATCGTTATCGTTAACGAGAATCACACTGCTCAGCGGGGTGCTCGATAGCGTAGTGGTTAATGTGTTGGACTGTCAGTCGAGAGGTTGGGAGTTCAAATCAATGCAATAGGCCTATGGCAGAAATTTGCTTCGAAATTTCTGCTCCACATGCACCCATAGCCAACTCAGCTATAATGAGTACACTACACTGTCGGTGGGAAGATGAGAAGACGAGGAGAGGACTGGCCAAACGCCCTTATATACCAAGGCCAAGAAAATGAAGTCGCCAACATTTCATGCTCATGGCTGCCTTATGCATGGCTAGCTTAAGGGACTGCTCCACCTCTTCTTCTGCTCTCCACCAAAAACTCCACGTTGTCTCCCCATCCTGTACTATGTACCTAAACTGACTTAACAACCTCAATCTTTCATACTTTGAAATCTCTCAAACCAGATATATATATATATATATATATATATATATATATATATACTCCATGCGTCCTCGTGCTCATAACAGAGTCATACCGCTGCTGACAGTTTTGGGCCGTAGGCGCTAAAACATTTATTATTAGGAGGCTTTATACTCTTGACCGAAACACTGTACGCTGCACAATAATTTATTTGAAAAACACTAGAAAATTATTAAAATATAACATTCGTGATTATAGGCCATTGTAGAATGTGAACCGAAATGCGGTTAGCAATTTTTGCAATAAAGGATATACTCGTACTTAGGCCTACTTTTTACTAACTTACTTATACTTGTGAACTGATATGGCGCCAACATGTAGCCTATGGCTCGTTCCTCTGGAGGCAGGAACCATGCCTCTGTCCTCTGTGTGGAACCGCGAAATTTCTGAATTTACAATATATTTCCAGGAAATTGTAGGCCTACTGTTTCACCGTATATTTTACATTTAATTTATTATATTTTAGTCATCGCACTTGGAAAACAACAGAATAAAATGCCATCACTTTTTAAGACTTCGTTTTGCGGCAGTTCATTACATTGAAAGCAAGATTTAAAAAGTAGTCCTAGGTCTATGTCATAACTCACATGCACACCTACTCACACATACAAGCACATACACAACTACACACATCGACACGCCTACACACACACGCGCGCAAACACCCATATACAAATATATAGACATAATGCATATATACATAAATATACATACATTTGAACATACATAGGCCTATTTTAAATGCATAAATTGCATTATTACATGCAGGTGTCTGGAACTGATAGGTGAGCTGATGCCTCCCGCTACACGTACACCGACAGCAGCCTGGAGGCAGGAACAATGCTTCTTTTAATATAATAGGTCAGTATTCGAATAGGGGCTGGACCTTTGAGGCTTTTACTATTGTTTGAAGATTTTTCGTTGTGAAGACAGTTATTGTGTTGAAAGCCATTTGTGAATAAGGTCGTGAAAATGTCGCCTTGAGAAATGAATTCATTGGTTTCAAACTGTGTAAATTGTTCATTGAATCCGGACAGGAAAGACCGAGTGAGCCATAAACCAGCTTACAAGACAGATTATAATTATTACAACAATGTATATATAACTTATATATTCAAAATTTCTAAACTATTAGACTAATATAAATATATATGTTTTATTTATATTTCATTGCGTCGCTTTCGCATTCATTCTTACAATGAAAATATTTTAACGTAAATATCTTATTTAAAGAAATTAAGATCTGTCACTGTATTTGTTAAACGCATATCAGGTGATTTTATTGAATAGTATGCCATGGCTTCGGCTACAGCTTTATTTCCTACCTTTCACAGAAGCAATATTATTGGTAGCAATCTCTGATTAGGTCTTACTGTGAGAGGTCTTTAGAAACCCGTAAATACAATACAATGCAATAGAGAAACGAACGGTAATACAAAACAAAACAACTGCATTTGATTTTGCCCTCCCTCAGTATGCTCAGTAGTTCAGAAGTGCACACAGGATCATGCAGCGGGAAAACGATGGTACTGAGCAATTGGGACTGGGGGACATGCTCTATGACTATAGGCCCTATGGGGCCGTCCATAAAATACGTCACGCTCCAGGGGAGGGGGTTTAAGAAAGTGTGACAGTTTGTGACAGGGGAGGGGGGTCAGGCCATGTGTGACGTCACACATTTATTTATTTTTATTTTATTTATAATTTATTTTTTTAGTAGAATTTCATAGCTTTAAAAATAATTTTCAAAAATTTTCTGAAACATTTTAATTAGTTTTATGTCAAAATAGCATGAAATGCATATCTCCTGAATGTGTTTTTCACGATTCCTCTCGCTAGGAGCGCTAGTAATAATGCTGTTGCGAAGCCTTGTTTATGTATTAGCCTTGCTTTCGGAAGTATTATTATTTCTATGTTGAAAGTGTGACGTACTTTAGGGGGGTGGGTCCGAGTTTTGTGACAGTTTGTGACAGGGGAGGGGGGGTAAAAATGGTCAAAAATAGCGTGACGTACTTTATGGACGGCCCCTATGTTCCTACAGAGTGATCGACTCAACAGACGTTCGAACCCGTACGCGTTCCTGTTACGGTTGATCGCTCAATATAATCAGTTACAACGCCCCATCCGAGACCTAGTTAGATCTACGAACGGGTTAAATTAAGCAGTGTTTTTTCATATCGTAAAGGTTATTTTGCTGTAAGCAGTGTGCGCATAGCGTTCCTGTGTAGAGGTCTCAAGGAGATGCACCAGGCCATTTCAAGTAAAACGTAGTAGTGAGAATTGAGGTGTAAGTCAAACTTACAGTGCCGTCGGTGATAAATAAAATCAGCTATATCCGCTTTGACTAACTCCAAGTCGCAAAGTTTAAGTGAAGACTGTATGCCAATATATAGCATAAAAAGGTGAGAGCAAGTACAGAACTCAAAAATATCATTACGACCCCTAAGATGTTTGCATAACCAGAGCAATCCAAGAACGCCTTGTAGATTTTCGTCAAACATGCAGGATAGCTCAGGACATATTATCATTGGAAAGAGTTCAGTATTAAAAGCTTGTGTTGCCAATATGTTCTGATCTTTCACTAGTTCGTTGCACAGCTGAAACTTTCCAGTTGTGAAGTAGAGGTTGCTCAGATAAGCTGCGGAAAGTAAGTGGGTTGGATTCAGCCATTTCTCGTAAAAGATTCCATGCGATTCATTCCAAGGAAAATTCCAAGACTTTTCTGCGTAAGGACATCGGCTTTTCGTACAATTGATCACGACCGACAAGTCCCACTTATTGCTGCCTTCCTCCAATGGCGATAATTCTGCATTTTCCAAGGATTCAAACGCAGCAGTTACAACATTCAAAGAAATGCTATGCGAAAGCTTTACAAGTTTGCTGTTCACTGTCTCAGCACATGAAATAGACTTCCAAAAGTGACGTTCTGCAACCGCATAGTAAGAATCTCCAGGTGTTTTTCCCAGTAGCATGTTGTAGATACCCTTCAGTAGATCGTCCAACTCCTCCTCAATCAATTGTTGGACTTTGGTAAGTTTCGGTCGATGAGCCTGAAATGGCATGCCAAATCTCTCTTCCAATAAGTAAATGTAAATCGCCATTTTTGCAGGTAGGATGATAGAAATACGACATTCGTGGCACAGTTTTGGAGGCAGCTTAGACTTCAGAAAACTTCGGCCAAATTCGGTATTAAGCATTCTTAATGCTTCTCTTAAACTATTTACATTGAACTTGCATTCGATGATGTTGCAGTCAGGCAAGAAGTAGCTTGGAAAGTTTCCAGCGGTAAAACGTTGTTCCATTTCTGTCAAAGGTTCGCATATGCACATCAGTAGGTTACTCTCATGCCAAAATTCAGCTGGCTTTTCCTCACACGCCCTAAACATCTGCGTCTTGAAATGATAAGTTCTGAGGCCGGCCTTCTTCTTATCATCACCTTCCTTGACAATCTATGACTTTATCAGTCGTAGAACATGGTAGACGTACTGTTGTGAATCGGTCCAGCTGGAAATCAACCTTATTTCAGCCTTTGAAAACGAATATCTCCACTGAGTTTTATCATCATCCCTGCAGCTCGGGTGAGACTTTCCAACGAGAAAGCATCCCTCACTTACGATTTGATCAATTAAATCTTTCGATGGCCAACCGTGAGGACGATGACGTGTCTGCCACTCCTGGGCCTCTGGCGGCCAGTAAGGACACTGCACCGAGAACACCCTGTCGAAGGTGAAAGCGGACCATCCTACGTCGGTCGTAATTGCTGGACCGTTCACGACGTCGCAGGAAAACGTCTTCCACTGCTTCTGGTAATCCTGTTCACAATCTGTACTTTGATCTTTGAGTCTTGACTTCTTTAACTTGACGTATCCCGCAGAAAGGCCTTTTGGATCAATCGTCAGTACCTCACCCTTGAAGTATTTTGGAGGCTGTGCATCTTTTGGAACTGCACAGACGTCTGCCCGGTACATCATGGAGTCCAAATCAGGGGGTTTAGAAAAGAAATAGGCCGCAGGAATTTCTGATGAGCTGCCAGAAATTAAAGCTCTGTCATTGTAGGAAAACGTTTGCAAGCGGCGTCTGTGACGGTTTATAAACTCCATTTGTCCTTTAGTACCTACTGAGTGTATTTATCTAAAAAATAACGACCGATCTCAAGACTTGTTATTTGTCTGTCTGCATAGCAGGATCTGAGTATAATAATCTATAATTATGTTTCTTTGACAAACGAAACGTTGACGACTTTATTGAATAGCTACAAGCTTTTATGTACACAGTTGACGCCTCTGAAAATGCTGAAACACTTCCTGGACCGATGGATTTTCTCGACGTTTGGCTTTAGCACAGCCTATTCACTTAAAACACTGCACGACCCGCATTCATTCGGGCTGAGAAACTTATATCATTGTGTATATAAATATCTGCCAGAGATCAGTTTCTGCTAAAACTTCATATATGGTTACCCTTAACAGATTATTCAGCCAATTGTTTATCTTTAAATATCTGTATGCTTTGACATATCTCAATTCAATTCAATTCAATTCAATTCACAAGCTTTATTGATCACCGGTATTGATCTAGTTTCTTCAAAAGCTCCAATTTTTTAAGAGTACGCCTTAATAATAATAATAATAATAATAATAATAATAATTACGACAATTTCTATGGCGCCGTAACACGGCCATGCCGTTACAAGGGCGCCTACGTGTACGAAAGGCACGCATTGGTCGATTTTTCCTATAGTCCATTATTTACGATCCCTAAAACTTATAAAAGATGCAGTAAAGGCGAGATCTACGTATGAGTCATAGGCCACATAGGCCGTATTTCTAGTCTGTATAGGGCTTACATGTAGGGCTGCGTAAGCGGATATATGTGTACGAAAGGCACATGAAGGTATCTACTAATAACCCCTTATACTAACCCTTGGATTGACAAACAACGCCGAATGGGGCCAGTCCGAAGCCTGGATAAAGGAGAGGGCGACGTTAATCGCTTTTTACAACAAAGCGTTGTTAAATGGAGACTGTCAGGAAATCGGGGGTCCTTCTCAGTTCCTCTCCTTTGCCGAGTGGTTCAGAGCTCTACCAGGATGCCCGGAACCCCAGATCTCAACAAAGGATTCGTCCTCGGTCCGACTCTTGTGGTATATCGAGTGGCTTCAATAGGTAGCCAACGACACCCGCATACACGTAGAACACCGCTTTATTAGTTCTTCAAACAGGCGATCGACAATGTTCACCTCTAGCCGCAACTTCACATCGAGAGAACCGCTTAGCTGCTTCCCCGTCCAATTGTTGAGCAGGCTCTCTAGCGACAGAGTCTCGGATGGCTAGTCCGTAGATCGACGGCAGGTCCTCTTCATCAGTGGCAGTAGCGGCGCCAGGATTTCAGGTTTGGGGGCTAAAACCCCAATTCCTTCCCTTTCTCCCCTCCTCTCTGGCATTGGCAGTGATTTCCCCACTTTTGTTTGGGGGAGTTTAGCCGTCCAAGATCGAAGAGTGGAGGCAAAGAAGCTGTTATGGCGGGTTTCGCTGGTTACGTGTCCATAGTCCGAAGGTTCTATAGTCCGAAGGTTCGATAGTCCGAAGATTCGATTTTCACAAGGTTCTAATAGTCCGGCATTAATCCGACATAGAACCTAATAGCGCTCTTAATAATTCTCCCATTGTAGCATAATATATAGTTTGAGCATCAATCCAAAGTCTACGTATAGCCTACACCATCATTTTTTGTCATCAATCCAACTGCTACTTACACTATGATGCTTTCATCAAACCAGCTTCCATTTGTACCATAAATTTTTTTCATCATTCCAACTCCTATTTAAGAAAGGTTTATTTTCATCAATCCAACTTCTATAAATTTCGGACTATCGAACCTTCGAACTATCGGACCTTCGGACTATCGACCTGTCACCGGTTTCACTGAGGACGAGAAAACTTGGATGGCGGGGAATGAGATCAATCAATCAATCAAAACTCTTTTATTGAAGCCATGTCAAATAAAATCACATAACATTTCAACATAAAATATCAGGATTGGCCGCAAGAGGAGTCCCAAAAGGGATCAAGATCCCGCTAACTAGGGACACCTAAAACAACATTTCAGAAATTTGAATTAGTGATAGCTAAATCCTTGACTACAAGTGCAACATCAAGTTTCATACAGCAATGCAAACAGTATAGTACATAGTACACAGACCATGATTAACACAATTCAAAACACTATGAAAATAAAGAAAACAACGAAAACCTTAACTAACAGTGAAAAAGAATATCGGGCAGGGTAGGTTATAGCTAATTTCCATTAATCAGGAAGGCATGCAGCTTTTTTTAAAGATGGATTATGGTATACGCCGATATTTGGACCGATAGTGTTGGTCACAGCATCTATGGCAATGCGAAATTTCATAAATTTATAATTTCTATATATCCAGGAAAAATTATGTTTAATCTATGGACAGCATAAAAACATTATTGTTTGAATTTGACACAAGTTAATAACATAGATGAACATTTACAACACATGTATAGATTACGACAATTGTAATTGTAATTGTAAGTTTGTAACCGAACATTTATACAGCGCCGCTCAAAAATCAGCAGCAGTAGAGATATTCTACAGCCTAAAATTGTGAAACTGCATAAATTTAATGTCAATTGCATACTTTGTCGGCATGTCACTACCTCCACAGGATTTTAAAATGGATTTTATTTATATCTATAATATAATGTGCAAATTTGTAAAATTTGCTTGTTTTGGTAAAAGAGGATGGCGACGCAATCTGCCATTACCTCCACTAAAATGTTTTAAAAACATTTCAAATACATACATAATAATCATTAATACTTTATATCTGCATGTGTTTAGTAACTTTAGTGAATACATACATAATAATCAGCAATACTTTCGATATTTGTTTGGAGGTTACTACAGCTTGCGGATGTGGTTCAGTATGTCCACATCATCTCCCTCGGGCAACGGGACTAGGTCTCGGCTAAATCTGAACCAAGGAAGAGGGAGAGACCTGATCAGTCGCCTTCACCCCATTGATCATGAAACTCAAAATGGAAGACACAACTATTTACTCTCGGGTTGAAGTCCCGATCACTTATAAATGGGCTGGTCGGTTCAGGAGGCCACGCACCGGGCATACAACAGAGAGGGATGGAGGTCTTCCATAAACGAGCGGCTTATGCGTGCGAGAGCATCGCCAAGGCCATAAGTCAGTATGTATGTATGTATGTATGAGCACTTGTTATAGCGTCCCTTCAAGATTTCTACTCAGAGGCGCTCCCGACTACGCCGACGACACCCAACTCTACATATCCTTCTCTCCAAGCTCTTTTTCCACCTCCATTGCAAAACTACTCAATGTGGTTAACCTAGTCTCTCAATGGATGTCGTCCAACCTCCTCTGCCTCAACCCTTCCAAAACAGAATTCATCATCCTAGGCCTTCCTGACCAAATCAAGAAAATCCCTAACCCTTCAATACACCTAGCCACTGACTCTTCATCTCTTACCTTCACCTCCGATGCCCCTGTCCGCAATCTTGGTGTAACCTTTGATACACATCTTTCCTTCTCTAATCACATATCCAACCTCTCGCGCTCCTGCTTCATGCACATTCGTGACCTCCGCCGCATCCGACCCATGCTCGACTTCAAAACTGCCTCCACCATCGCTACCTCCATTGTCCACTCAAAGCTCGACTATTGCAATTCCCTCTTTCTCAACCTTGAAGCCACCCAACTAAAGCGTCTGCAGCTCATCCAAAACGCATTAGCCAGAGCCGTCACCAGAACGCCCAAGCATCATCATATCACTCCCATCCTCAAATCACTCCATTGGTTAAAAATCCCAGAGCGAATTCACTTCAAAGTCTTATCACTAACCTACAACTCTCTACAACACTCCCAGCCCAGATATCTCCGCGACCTCTTCACCATCCAGCCAACCCGCTCAACCCGATCATCCTTTGTTCTCACTCTCTCTCGACCTCCTGTCACTACTCACCTTAAGTTCTCCAACCGAGCCATTTCCAACACTGCACCACGTCTCTGGAACGACCTACCTCCTGAATTCCGCACTTTTTCGGTTCCTCCACCATCATCTCCAATCACCAATCATCATCCGCATCAGGCTCCTCTATCCATCACTGCCAAGGCTTTCCACTCTAAACTAAAGTCTCTTCTCTTCAAGAACTCTTACCCCGACTCAACTGATCATCTACCTTCAAACTCTCGACGTAAACGACACCCACCTTAGCGGCTACTCTGACACCTCTGATCCTCTGGAAACCGGACTCGGACCTCCTTCGGACTATTCTCTCGGATATCCCTTTTGACTAGACGCAGCGCTCAGCGTGAATAAGCTGGTGCCCTGCGCTTGGCTTTCGAGTGGCGCTTTAGAAGTTTGGAGATTACGATTACGATTACGATTACGACGACTACAGCGCGGACACTGAATCGGAGTTTCACGCCGAAGCGCATGAGCAATTGCAGTGAAGGACTTGCCAGGGTCCCTACGCGGCGGCTTGAGGTGGATTCGAACCCGCAACCCTCCGGCTGCAAGGCATCGAACATACCCCTACACGACCGCGCCCCACAGTAAGTCAGACAGCTTGCGTCATTACCTATTCCGCGTATGCTGACTACTGTGGCGACTTCAGACGATTAAGCGATTTGTTTCTCCTCTATTTTCACCATTATGGTTCATGCATTCATTTGCACACGTATTGACTATAATCGCAATTATCTACTTGCTGGTCTTCCGAAAAGTCCGCTTGTTATCCGTGTCTCCACTACAATCAGTGGCAGCTTGATGACTCGTCTTCCTCGCTTCTCTCATATTTCGACCTTCATGACTGAGCATTTACGTTAGCATTCCTCTCAACGCCCGGATGCGGTTTAAAATTCTCTTTCTTATCTCTAGAGTGCTCTTGGGTCTAGCCCCCACCCCCACTATCTAAGCTTAAGTGATTCAATTCGCAAAAACCCCTTTCGTCTGCCTCTGGTAGCTCACTGCGCTCTTTCGACCGGCGTGACCTCCTTGTACCTCGTTCGCATGCCGCTACTGCCAGCATCGTGCCTAACTGCCTATGCATCTTTCGGTCCTGGGCTATGAAATTGCCTTCCTTCTACGTTTCGATCTGTGATCTTAACTGCAGTCTCTTCTCGCAGCCTGATTCTCCACATTGGGAGCTCCTCTGATTGGGTTTTACTGCGCGAGGCGCCTTATATATCTGCAAAATACAATACAATACAACAGCCTAGCCTGGCTTGTTTTTCTCTTTGAGATGCGGTATATAAATGTACAGTTACAATTATAATTTAAAAATAATGTCTAGTTGTTACAAACTGTTACATTCGAGTTCGTGGATGAAGCTGTTAAGGTCTTATGCGGATGCGCCAGGCCATTTCGAGTAACACGTAATGGTAAGGACATAGATGGAAGCTGAACTGACATCTATAGCGATGTTCATTGAAAGTCCTCACTGCAACATCGACTAAAACCATGTCGCGAAGTCTAAGCGAAGATTGTATGCGAATATAGCAAAGAAAGAGCTGAGGACACGTACAAAATTCAAAGACGATGCCATCACCGCCCAAAAGATGTTTGCATAACCAAAGAAATCCAAGGACCTCTTGTAGATTTTTGTCAAACAAAGACGCCAGTTCAGGACAGAAGATCATTGGAAAGAGTTCAGTTTTAAAAGCATTTTCTGCCAAAGAGTGCTCCTCTTTCACAATTGCATTGCATATCTCATGATTGCCAGTTGTGAAGTAGAGGTTGCTGAGATAGGCTGCGGAGAGCAAGTGGGTTGGATTCAGCCACCTCTTTTCAAATATTCCTTCCTCTTCATTCCAAGGAAAATTCCAAGACTTTGCGGTATAAGGACATCGGCTTTTGGTACAACTGATCACCATAGATACGTCCCACTTACCGATTCCTTCAGATGATGTCGATAGTTCTGCATTTTCCAAGGATTCATACAAAGCCGTGATGGCATTCGATGAAATGCCATGCGTCAGCTTTATACGTTTGATGTTCACTGTTTCTGCGATGCCTTTCCAAAAGTGTTGTTCTGCAACCTGGTAGTAAGAATATCCCAGTTGCATATTATATATACCGTTCATTAGATCATCCATTTCTTCCTCAATTAATTGTCGGACTTTGTCAATCTTCGGCCGATGAGCCTCAAATGGCACACCAAATCTTTCTTGCAATAAATGAAAGTGAAGTGACATTTTTGCTGGAAAGGAAACAGAAACCCGACATTCGTGACACAATTTTGGAGGCAGCTGAGACTTAAGAAAACTTCGGCCAAATTCGGTGTTTAGCATTCTTATTGCTTCTCTGAAATCATTATTATAGAAGTTGCCTTCGATGATGTTGCAATCACGCAAGAAATAGTTTGGAAATTTTCCAGCGGTAAAACGTTGTCCCATTTGTGTCAAAAGTTCGCAAATGCACGTCAATAGGTTACTCTCTTCCCAAAATGTAGCTGGCTTTTCCTCACATGCCCAAAACATTTGCGTCTTGAAATGATAAGTATTGAGGCCGGTCTTCTTCTTATCATAACTTTTATTGACGATCTCTGACTTTATCAGCCGTAAAACATGGTAGACGTACTGTTGTGAATCGGTCCAGCTCGAAATCAACCTCAGTTCAGCCTTTGAAAACGAATATCTCCACTGAGTTTTATCGTCATCATTGCAATTCGGGTGAGACTTTCCAACGAGAAAGCATCCCTCACTTACGATTTGATCAATTAAATCTTTCGATGGCCAACCGTGAGGACGATGACGTGTCTGCCACTCCTGGGCCTCTGGCGGCCAGTAAGGACATTGCACCGAGAAGACATTATCGAATGTGATAGCGGGCCATCCAGCGTCCTTTGTAAGTGCTGGACCATTTGCGACGTCATAGAAAAACTTCTCTAAATGCTTCTGGTAATCCTCTTTGCCTTCAGTACTGCGACTTTTGAATTCCGACTTTTTTAACCTCACATATCCGGCTGGAAGACCCTGGGGATTAATGGTCAGCACCTCACCTTTGAAGTTTCTCGGAGGTTTTGTACCTTTTGGAACTGCACAGACGTCGGCCCTATAAGTCATGTAGTCGACATCAGTAGGTCTAGCGAGGAAATAGCCCGCAGGAATCTCTGATGAGCTGCCAGAGAGGAAAGCTAAATTATTGTAGGGTAACGTTTCCAAGCGGCGTCTATGACGGTTTATAAACTCCATTTGTCTTTCAGTATCTGCTGCAACTGTTTATCTCTAGAATAACGAAAGATTTCAAAACATGGGTCGGAATGTAATTATCGGTATTTTTCTTTTACGAACGAAAAGTTGACAGCCTTGATGTACAAAACTTTCTCTTTCTGAAATAATGCTGAAACACTTCCTGGATCGATGGATTTTCTCGAATATGTAAACCAGCCTATTGGCTTAGAATCATTGCACGACCAGAATTGATTTAGGCCTAGAAACTTAGGTTACACAAAACAGACTTTTAAATCTCCAAATATCTGTCGACTTTTGATAAGTCTAGTTTATGCCAAAATTTTAAATTTTATTAGAGTAGAGCGTTACAGATACTTTCCTGTAGTCCATTAAATACGATCTACAAAACCTAACCAAGATGCAACGGAGGCCAGATCTGTGTTTGAGTCCTAGGCTGCATTATTTGGCCGTAGTCCTGGTCCGTTTAGTGCATAGTCTTAGGTCGTTTAGGGCCTACGTTAACGCAGGGCTGTGTAATGGGAGATCTGTGTAAGAAATACTTATGATGGTATCGATTAATTATCCCTAATAATAATAACCCTTTGATTGACAACAACGCCGAACTCCGCCACTGACGTTTTCGTGTGGGCCCAGTCCAAGACCCTGGATGATGAGTAGGGCGACGCTACTCACGCTAGTCACTCTGCGACAAAGCGTCGTTATAATGTTTTTATAAAGACTACAATCTTCATCTCGCTAATTGCGCTACGCTGATCGTCTTGATTTCTTTGTTCTTAGGACTGCTCTGGCCCAACACCGGGCGTTTGCTGTGGCTGATCTCTCCATTTGGAATGACCTTCCACCCTCACTAAGGGCTAAACCAATGAGTCGGCCAATCGAGTAGCAAGAGGAATTCTGTTCCAGCATCGAGGACTAACAGCCACGATCGCTGAAGCGCGTTCCCATTCTTCGCACACGGAAATCAATCTTCGCAAGCGATCGGAGCCGGAGCCCGACATGGAGGAATGAGTGTCAGTGCAGCAGTCGCTCAGGTATTCGGGTGCAGCTCCGTGCAGTGATTTAAAAACAAGCAGACAGATTGAACTCGATGCGGAATGGAACAGTCAGCCAATGTAGGACATCGCGGTAGAAATGATTTTCAGCCACCTGACGAATGTACTTTAAAATACTTCGTGCGTCTTCATTGATGCAGTAATGAACATTGACATTGAATCTTTAACTTGCGTAGGGCCTAAGCTTAAGTTTATATGAGTTATACTTCTTCCAGTAGTTATTTTTCAACGATTATAGTCAAAAGTATGATGATGATGATGATGATGATGATGATGATGATGATGATGATGACAATAATAATAATAATAATAATAATAATAATAATAATAATAATAATAAATAATAATATATAAGAAATAATAATAATATATAATAATCATGTTTACCTGGCGCTAAAATAATAATGTTCAATTACAATTACAATTACAATAATAATAATAATAAATAATAATAATAATAATAATAATAATAATAATAATAATAATAATAATAATAATAATAATAATAATAATAATAATAATAATAATAATAATAATAATAAATAATAATAATAATAATAATAATAATAATAATAATAGAACTAAATATAACGCGACCAGCGTGAGACGAGTCATCTACTACAACGCTTATCAGTCACTCTACAAATTGGAAACTCTCCATCTGTTTTAGGCACCTCGGATTGCAGCAAAAGTAGACCAGGACTGAATGACGGCTTATAAAAACTTGCATAAGTATACAGGAAATTGGGTAATTAAGCACGTTCCAAGATAACACACAGTTATGGATTTAACACAGTCTTCTGAACCACTTAAAACCCCTGTTTGTTATGTTATGTTACATGTATGTTATAAGGTATCGCGGAAATACCCTGAGATCCACTCATTCCAGCGATCATTCCCCGGAGCGAAATGCGTGTAATCCAGGCGCGTACACGGCGTCACCACCACCTCCGATCTAAGAATGAATCTTCACCTCGACGACGTGCTCTCCGCTGTCTCCTCATTTTTATATTCGCACTGGGGGAGGGGTTCTACATCCTCATGGTCTGTCTGGAAAATCTCTTCATGAGGAGGCTAAGGCTACACACACTTTGTACGCATCCCCAGCTTGGTGGGAGTAAGCCAACTCCTAGCAACGGTACAAAGTGGACAGCCTGTAATAAACCGTAGGAAACGTAGGCCTATACTGCCAAATGTGCCAATGCGGACAACTGGACGGCGGATCTACCTATGACTGCTGATGAGGGTTTGCTCCGGGCTATTCCAATTAATCATGCCATGTCCTCCGTGGTCTGGTTTTCCCAACTCGTCAAAGCCATTCACATCTCTGGCCACGATCACACAACTTCACTCTTCCCTGAAAGGATGTTCGAAATTGCATAACCAGAGAGTCCTATTTAAAACCATAATGTTAACTCCTGTCACAAGAACCCTATAGTCATCTTATATATATACAGAACTGTTTCCACGAACCATTAACAAGTTGAATTTTAAAGCAGCAGTGCGTCTATGTCATTCCTGCAATTCACAGTGCACAGGCCAATAAACGAATATTGAAATTGAGAAGTTGACGTGTCATTAGCCTAATCAAGCTTCGGGCGGGTCTGGAAGATTTTTTATTGTGCGTTGTTTCTGGTTTAATACGTAGACGTGCACTTAGGCTAAAGAGGCCATTGCATTAGTTGGCACCCCACTGTGTAACTATGCACATTGAGCTCTTCTAAGACCCTATTCACTGTATTACTACAGCTTTAGTGACTGAATACTTCTAGTAGTCGGATCTCTACCACCCAAATATCTGTTTTCTTAAAAAATCACATAGCTCAGCATTCCGTCTTAGCACCGTGCTGTCTCTGCAAAAGGACTTTTAATTGGAATAAAAAAAACTGACTGAGGAACCTGGATCTTCCAGACTTGATTTGATGTTTCGTCGTATTAACCTGGTTTGGTTCACGGACACTGCTCTCCTCTTGATTAAATGCTATCGGTCCTCCTGCTCTTTATCTGTTAAAGCATCGAAGGCATCATCCCAATGTATAGTTGAGTGTCATTAGCGTACGTTTGGTGTTTCAGACCGCTTTGACTTAGTAAAACACTCAGTGGAGAGGTTCACAAAGAGAAAAATAAGGAACGGAGACCAGAGCCTTGAGGGAATGTACAAGAAAGTGGTACCGATATTGCTCCGTTGATAAGGCATGCGGGAAGGAAGATATCGGATCGAGGCAGGTGAGCAATCAGTGTTTGGCACCCCTTAACAATAGCTTTTATATAGGCCTAGTTATTGTTTATGTGTATTTTATTGTTATTGAACACTCTGACATTCATGCAAAAAATAAATGTTTAAACACTAAACGTCGTTCATATTTAAAGATTTTTCATTCTGTTACTGTTCTTAGGTTAAACTTTTATTCAGTGTTATACCATGGCTCTGAGTACAGATTCAACCACCGCCTTTAAATAACAATCAGTTACAATAATATTTCTGTATTACACTGGGCTAACGTCAGCTACAGCTTTAGAGGCGGACAAGAATTATTAGTCCTGGTTGCATATGTAGATATCTTACAAGCTATCTTTATTCGCTGATGATTCGAAGGAACATCACGACAAAGCTTTTTGGCCATTGCGCTTTAGTTTGTTTCTCTTTGAGCGGCGGAATATTATTGCAGTTAGAACTACAAAGTTACGTCGATTGCTACAAACTGTTACTTTCGAAGTCGTGGATGAGGTTGTTGCGTCTTGACAGCAAGTTTTGAAATAAACGAAAATACAATAGGCTACAATAAGGTCTTGTGCTGATGCGCCACGCCATTTCAAGTAAGACGTAATGATAAGAATAGAGATGGTAGCGAAACTTACAGTTATCGCGGTGTCCATTGAAACTAATTATAGCCCTTTCGACCAAATTCATGTCACCAAGTCTAAGCGAAGACCGTATGCGAATATAAAGAAGGAAGAGTTGAGGGCACGTACAGAACTCGAAAATTTCTTTACGACCCCAAAGATGTTTGCATAACCAAAGCAATCCAAGAATTTCTTGTATATTTTCGTCAAACAAAGACGCCAGTTCAGGACAGAATATCATTGGAAAGAGTTCAGTATTAAAAGTCCTTGTCGCCAAATTGTGCTTCTCTTTCACTATTTCATTGCACATCACAAAATTTCCAGTTGTGAAGTAGAGGTTACTGAGATAGGCTGCGGAAATAAGGTGGGATGGATTCAGCCATTTCTCGTTAAATTTTACATGCGCTTCATCCCAAGGAAAATTCCGAGACATTCCGGAATAAGGACAACGACTTTTCGTACAATTGATCACCGCGGAAAAGTCCCACTTATGATTTCCTTCCACCAATGTCGATATTTCAGCATTTTCTAAGGATTCATACGTAGCCGTTATAGCATTCGACGAAATGCGAATCGACAGCATAATACGTTTCACTTCGACTTTGTTACACACTTTCTCCGCAAATGCAATGGAATTCCAAAAGTGCTGTTCTGCAACCGCGTAGTAAGAATCTCCCAGTGTTTTTGCCAATTGCATGTTGTAGATACCTTTCATTAGATCAGCCAACTCTTCGTCAATTAACGCTTTAAGTTTGTCAAGTTTCTGGCGATGAGCCTGAAATGGAATACCAAATCTTTCCACAAACAAATGATAGTAGAGCGCGATTTCTACTGGACAGGATATAGAACAACGACAGTCCAGACACACTTTTGGAGGCAACTTAGAAGTCAGGATAATTCTGCCTAATTCAGTGTTGAGCATTCTTATTGCTTCTCTGAAATCATTATTATAGAAGTTGCCTTCGATGATGTTGCAATCACGTAAGAAATAGTTTGGGAAGCTTCTGTCCGTTAAACGTTGTTCGACTTGTGTCAAAAGTTCGCATATGCACATCAGTAGGTTACTCTCATCCCAAAATTCAGCTGGCTTTTCTTCACACGCCCAAAACATCTGCGTTTTGAAATGATAAGTACAGAGGCTTTTCTTCTTATCATCACCTTCCTTGACGATCTCTGACTTTATAAGTCGTAGAACATGGTAGACGTACTTTTGTGAATCGTTCCAGCTGGAAATCAACCTCATTTCAGCCTTTGAAAACGAATATCTCCACTGAGTGCCATCGTCATCCTTGCAATTCGGGTGAGACTTACCAACGAGAAAGCATCCCTCATTTACGATCTGATCAATTAAATCTTTCGATGGCCAACCGTGAGGACGATGACGTGTCTGCCACTCCTGGGCCTCTGGCGGCCAGTAAGGACATTGCAACGAGAAGACATTATCGAACGTGAGAGCAGAATATCCTACGGCGGACGTTATTGCTGGGCCATTTGTGTTGTCGTATTCAAAGGTCTGCAAATGTTTCTCATATTCCTGTTTTAAGTTTTTTATCCTAACGTATCCGGCTGACAGACCCTGTGGATCAATCGTCAGTACCTCACCTCTAAAGTTACGCGGAGCGTGTGCGTTCTTTGGAACTGCGCAAACGTCGGTCCTATGCATCATGAAGTCGATATCAGTTGGTTTAGTAAAGAAATAGGCCGCAGGAATCTCCAATGAGCTTCCGGAAATCAAAACTCTGTTGTTGTAAGTAAACGTTTCCAAGCGTCGTCTGAGTCGGTTTATGAACTCCATTTTCTGTCAGTATCTTTGTCGATTCGTATCTCTAAAATAAGCAACAGATTTCAAAACGTTTTCTTCTACTGTCTGCATGGGAGATTGGGAGTTTACTTATCTGTTTTTATTTTTCCAAAGAAACGTTGATGAGCGTGTGTGAAAAGCTATTTGTCTATTAGCCTTAATGTCCAAAGTGAAGACTTTGAAAAATATAGAAACGTTTCTTTAACCTATGAATGTTTTAGATTTTGAAATACTGCTATGAACTGAAAACATAACACGACCCGCATTGAGTCGTGCTCAAAAACATTTTCACATTTACTTGCGCCTGTATGTAGGCTATCTACTGTTATTGCTGTTTTATAATTCCTGAAACCTAATTTTTGATGGATCGGAAGCTGTCAAACCGCGAGCCCGAATTATCTCTAGAGCTGTTACAGCCTCCCTCTTATAATATTATCCCCCATTGCTGCATTACCCTACTGCCAGTTATTTGTTTATGTTGCTGAACATAAACAATGCACAGGATGCTATGAGGTCCAACTTTAATTTCAGCTCTAATGTATTACAATGGAGCAAACTCGCACAATGTACGTATATACATGTATATCATCGGCATTATCATCGTCAGCAGCAGCAGCAGCAGCAGCGGCATCAGCATCATCAGTTTCTGACTCCAGACATTTGGTGGCGATTTCATGGCAGACAAAATTATCTCCACTGCCTTTGGTAGTCTGTCCAGTCCAGTGCGCCTCAGATAAATATATGCATTTATAATTATTATTAGGGCCTAGAATTTTTTATACACTCCTGATTTTCGCGAGTTCGAAGTCGTATCCGTAATCGTAAACACCCAGTTCCTAGAGCGCCGATATGAAACTAAACGCAGGCACCAGCTAAACTCATGAGCTCTTGGCTCACGTGATCCTATTATCACTGCCCCTCACCGCTCTCTTTCGAATGTGCCAATAGTGTCACGTAAGCCCGCATGAGTCCTTGAACGCTGCTCTGCTTTTTTTTAGCTTACTCTCTGCCTTCCTCCCTTCCTCATTTAACGTCTGCAGGGTGTTGAGTGCAGCTTCGAAATATTATGTACACATAATGTACATGTTATAAACTTAGTGTGCGTGATGACTGATGACGCTTTATAAATAGTACTTTACCTCTCAATGGTTGAACTGTAATTAATACACAGGGACGAAAGGACACAAGGACGCGGGTTCGATACCCGATAGCCCATAAGGTTAACTCAGCCATCCACTCCCCAGGGTGCGATGGTAAAATGAGCAGCAGTAGGACGGATCGGAGTCTAAGATGTTGCCAAACATTTATAAAATCGAATCTTGTGTTGTAACTTGGTATCATGTAGGCTTTCCTATTATTTCATGTAATCATGCTGCGGTTTGTCAGTTTGAATTGAATAAACGATATAATAATAATAATAATAATAATAATAATAATAATAATAATAATAACAATAATAATTATTATTATTATTATTATTATTATTATTATTATTGTATATATTATTATTAATATTATTATTATTATTATCATTATTATTATTATTATTATTATTATTATTATTATTATTATTATTATTATTATTATTATTATTATTATTATATCAACATCCACATCTAATGTAACTGCAAATGCTATCTCCACTTCAAAATCAGTCATTCTGTCAAAATAAAAATGCCTTTGCAATAACTTCATCGATTAACCGCATGAATTGTCAACGAAAGTCTTTGAAAGAGAAAGGTCGTTTCTCTGACTTCGTCCGTCGCCTTTGTCAGATGACGGCCCATCTCTGTGATGAATGCAAGGCCTCTTAAGTTAATTGGACCTAAAGTTTCCAGGGCCAGCGGGATGAAGTCATGTGTGTCTAGAAGGGTCTGGTATTTTTGATTTTTTTTCTGTTGTCTGCTATTTCTCCTGCTGTCACGGTCGTTGCATATATTATTATTTTTTCATCATTCATTCATTCATTCCGATGATTTATATAGCGCCCTCCAAGATTCAATATTATTATTATTACTACTACTACTACTACTACTACTACTTACTACTACTACTACTACTACTACTACTACTACTACTACTACTACTACTACTACTACTACTAATACTACTACTACTACTACTACTACTACTACTACTACTACTATTACTATACTACTATTATTACTACTACTACTACTACTACTACTACTACTACTACTACTACTACTATTATTATTATTATTATTTTTATTTTTATTATTATTATTATTATTATTATTATTATTATTATTATTATTATTATTATTACTATTATTATTATTATTATTATTATTATTATTATTATTATTATTATTATTATTATTATTATTATAAAACAAATTTATTTCTTCATAAAGCCAACAAACTTATGTACAGACTGATTAAAAGTAACTGTTTTCAATATTGTTATAAGCTGTCATTCTCATTGGCTACAGTGGTGTTGCAATCTGTGGTGCCTAAAACAGATAGAGAGTTTCCAATTTGTAGGGCCACTGATAG
>JACEVL010002439.1:0-12500 GCA_020284085.1 Aporrectodea caliginosa
ATTAGTTGCTTATTTTGTCTTTTTTTATGACATGATGATTAGTTGCTTATTTTTCCTATTTTTTACATGATGATGATTAGTTGCCTATTTTGTGTGTTGTCCATGTTTAGCTTACGGCATCGTGGACAAAAAGTTGACAGGTTTACACTAAGAAATCAACTTAGACTAGTTAGGCCTACCTAGTGATTATTGCCTCACTTTGTCTACTTTATGACAGCATATTTAGTTGCTTTCGTTTTCCGCGTCGTGGAAAAATACAATTTACCACTTCGACAGCTTTCATTTTACATTTATAGGTGAATACCCCTATGGGTGAAAACTAGGGTGGTTCTTAAAAATAAAAGTGTGAAACTAATATTCGCCAAGGTTCCATTTGGTTCCATTCCATCCAGAAACATCACACAAAAAGTTGTATGAAAATGTTTTAATATTTAGGACTGCCACAACACCATCAAAGTTTCACCCTTTATCAAATATAGGAGCACTATATTAAGCATAATAGTTGTAATCAAAAATGAAAAGTGAACACTTAAACCAGGAATAAATTCAACTGCCTGTAGTAGGTCCAGATTACAGCACAATTACATTTATTGCATGCCTGGTTACTAGTGGTTACACTGATTAGTGATTAAAATTATTTATTAGAGTTATTATTATTATTGAGGAAATGGTAAAAAGTTAATAACTTCTACAAATATGGGCATATTCTGAAAATTAACACATCATTTTATTCAGTTTTAAGAGCTCTTTCTAGCGGTATACTGAATGGCAGTTAATTAGTTTTCAATTAGAATATTTTACAAGAAAACCTAAAATTTTCTCGAAAAACGCTTTGTCTCGTAACTTTGGCCCTCTTGTGGGGGCGGAAGACATTAATATTTTTAAAAAAAATTTGAACAGTGTTTGATCCATGCCATTAGGCAACTTGTGGTTGCGATTACTTTTCGAATTTCTAATTTTTCGCTTATTTTTCACTGCACCCTTTTGTTTATGCTTGTTCGAATAGATTTGTGGTTATCGGTCTCAGGAAGTCACGGATCAAATACCACTAAAATGCCAATAAAAATTAATAATAAACAATCAACGAGAACATAAACATTGTAGAAATGATTTTTTAGTTGTGCTTAATTAAGTAAAGTCATCCAGCTTTTCTGTTGAAAACTAAAAATAGGTCCAAAAATTCGAATCAAATACTTGTACTCGAAATGACGAAAATTACCTGTAAAAGTCAAAATTTCAAAGACGTTGTGGCAGTTCTAGAAATTGTTCAATCCTGATAATTTTTGGGCTACATTACTTCTAAACCAATTGGCACGGAATGCCGGGTTGGCGAAAGTAAACAACTGACGTTGAAAATTTTCCATTAGAGATGAAACCACCCTAGTGAAAACCCTTAGAGGTGAATCGACCGGAGACGAAACATCCGGAGGTGAAAACCCCTAGAGGTCATCCGTCCAGAGGGTAGAACGTCCGAAGGTGAAAGCCCCTTGAATCATCATTTGGGGGTTCTTTCCAGAAAAACTGGCTGAATATAGATTTTGGAATGCAGACTTTGAGAGAGGAGGGGGTTTAAGCAACGTCACAGACTTGTAGACATTTAGTTTAACGGTGACAAGTTTTAGACGTAGAACTTCCATCCTCCATGATTCTAATGCCCATCAGTTGATTTACATGGCATCCACCCACCGTGGGTAAAGTTATTCTATTCTATTCTATTTACGGACTTATAAAGCGCCTCTCACAGTACCACCTAATCAGAGGCGCTTCAAGTGCGAAAGGCCCCTCGAAAAAAGAAAAGTCTTAAGAGAACGAGCAGAAACAGAAGTGCCCCCATATAACATCAGAGCACGAGTTATAGTCGGAATTTCATTCCACAACAAAGGGGCCAACAGAGGCGTAGGCACGATGCTGTGCTGTGGCAGTCCGAAACCGAAGAACTAGAAGGTCATGATGGTCTAAAGTATAAAGTAGTATAAATTAAAATAAAATATAAAATAGTATAAAGTGAACACATTATAT
The DNA here is from genome assembly GCA_020284085.1 of Aporrectodea caliginosa. Classification (NCBI taxonomy): domain Eukaryota; kingdom Metazoa; phylum Annelida; class Clitellata; order Crassiclitellata; family Lumbricidae; genus Aporrectodea; species Aporrectodea caliginosa. Next base: position 2,020 of record JACEVL010002439.1, read on the forward strand.
TCAAATAAATAAATAATGAACTATCTAGAAGGTGACGCAGCTTATGTAGTTTAATCTTCAACTGTAAAAGTTATGCTAATTATTACAAATATTTAAACTATGTCCATTACCGATGTTTCGAACAAGAGAGTAGATTGACGTGATATTCACGGAACCTAAATGCAACATTTTGAATATAACAAATAAGTATAGCCTACGATCTAAAGGAAAACTACACACCATTTTAATTGCACAATGTACACAGGCACTGCATTTGTCAATGAAGTACGTACTTATAATTATGCGGTTATAATAAAAAAATAAAAAACCCTGAATGTCCTCTATTAGTGAGGCAATCACGTGATGCTACCATGTTTTCTAGTAGTCACAAAGAGCTTTGCATTAGAGCAAGAGCTAGCAAACTGTGGCTATTTTTAAGTGGCTTCTAGTTAATTGCTTTATAATTAGGGTTGTGAATGGCAAGACCAGCATCGTTCAACATCCTTCAACAACCTAAATGGCAACGTCTGCTCTCCCTAGTAAAGCCTGTTACAGTATGGGTCTCACCTTTTGCGTGAATACATCAATACAAATCTAGCATCACGTTTCAACATAAATAAGAACGTAGTGATTTGAATCACATGAACTGCTGAAATTGATTATTTTCCAAAGTAAATATAAAACTTTTCTTTTTATTATTAGGAATCGGTTAATAGCTATGTCATATGAAAATAATAGGCCTTAGATGGCCGTTATTAGGCCGTTATTACTATCTCAAGCCGTTAATTTAAAAGAATTAGGTCTCAATACTAAATTTGATGTAGCCTGTTACAGTAGGCCTACTTGCCACAATCCATTGGATACGTAATATACGTGTAGAAAAAAGCTTTACAGCGTTTATCAGATGACCTCTCACAACTAACTATTAACTTTATTACTTATAATTATGCCTTATCGGTTACAATTGCATACAACAAATTATTTCTAGGCCCTTAATTTTAAAACAGTTTCATAATAAATTCGACCTAATTACCACATTTCATGAAGTTGTGAGTGTAATAGAATAGGTTTATGTCTGAATGTAAAATGCTTGTATAGTGTAAACGCAAAAAAGAAACCTGTTGAGAGCCTACCTAAGGAACTCTCAGGGCTTATACTAGTTAAACTGCAATTATAGTTAGTTTAGCTTTAGAGTAGCGCTTTAGAAATTTGGAGTCTACGATTGCCATTACGAATAGCTATAGGCTATTCACAATTTATTGCCTCAATTGATACCAACGCGATAACACCACCGGGGGAGTTCTTTAAACTTTTTAATCTGTTAATCAGATTCCTTCATACAATACAAATTGGCTGGTTCGGCCAAAAACTGCGTCGACTGTAGTGCAACCAGGCACTTTGAATTTAACCTGGAAAGATCCTTGGACATTAGGAAGCAAGTGTGATATCTGAGTGTGATTCTACAGGTCCTGACTTTCGCTTCCATTCCAGAAGAATGGAAATTGAACTAAGAAAACACTGGTTCTTTATAAAGCTAAACACTTATTATGTATTAAAACAGAAAATAGTAGTCTATAGTCTGTAGCTCCGGTTGAAAATAAGATATGCACGAAATTGAAATTATTTTTCTTATAGGGGCCACGATGTGGCGTGGAAATAGAATGTAGGCCCTAATTATTGTAAGCGTGTACAGTGTACACTTACCTCTGGCTGCCGCGATAGTTTCTGTCTGAGTCTGAACCGGAACTTCTTGATCTGTTGATATATACAGGTACACGAGCAACGAGCAACGAGTAAACGACAGTTAATTATACTCCCTTATCGTAGATTGCTATCATTCTAATCTTATAGATACACAATTAAACATGTCACCATTCTCTGATGGCAGAATTATCAATTGCACATCTATCTATTCTATTTCACGTAGACAGATTAACAAGGGCATTGAGCAATGTTTACTTTCACATTAAGTAAAAAACCTTCTCTGAAATAACCTTCATTTTTATTTTAGTTCTGTATCCACTCATCTGCCCTCAAAAGCATTAGGTCGTTAAAATGTGTTTTGCCAAGACATTTCCTGTGATGCTGACAAACATGGGCTATTATTAACATTTTTCGACATTTGAGGTAAAAAAATCGACTGGTAATCCAGAAAAAATAATTTAGCCTTCATAGACTTTCCTCACAAGCTATATACTGCTAAATTTGAATCAATTATTGATAATTCAGCGTGGGAATGATAATTAAGTTACAGAAAAGCTTTGCATTCAATTTTGTCTTTATACCCACTGCTTGTGGTCAAACGTGGCCATTGTTGCGATTCATTTTTGATAAAGGCTATCGGGTTGCCACGAGTGCTTTTAATGTAGCTTAAAATGATTCTAACTGCTCATGGCCCAAACCTCTTTGATGTGGTTCGCGCCACGACTGTGGCACGCCTGTTGTACGCTAGCCCAGCATGGTGGGGTTTTGCATGGTGGGATTTTGCTCGTCAGCAGGATAAACCAGGCTCCTATCCATCACAAATACGCTGTAGGATGATCCGGCTGGGATACCTCCCCGTTGACAGTCCAACCTTTGACTGGTTCTGCTGGCAGGCTGATACCGAGCTCTTCACCGCTGCTCTAAAAAACCTGGGAATGTTTTACATAAGTTTCTTCCACCAAGGAAATCAACTACCTATGCCCTTCGCCCACGGTCCCATGACAGGGTCCTGACGCTTATAAACAATAATCCGAGGAAAATATTTATAGGAAGAATGCTGTATTGTTGATTTTGTATTTATCCTGCAATGTTGCACACTGGAGTGCGGCTATTCTGCAACCAGTTTAATAAAGAATACACTTACTAACTTACTTACTTACTTCATAGAGTGTACGTAATTGATGCCATTGTTGTTCAGTGGATACGCAGAACTGTCTTTAGCATGCATAACTTTTCGAGTAGGCCTACATGTATGCACAACTGTGCTGTATTACACACCTCTAAGTGTGCACGTTTTCTTACAGCAGTTATGCACAGCTGTATTGTATTCTTATTGCATTATGTGCTTTACTATAGCTTTATTCGGGAATATCGGTTGAGCAGTATTTTTCTCTCTCCAGTTTATCTTATATCATGCGATTATCTTCCCGCATACAGGTCCAGTCCATTCTGGTTGCACCTCTCTATTTGTTACAGGATCGTCTTTCAAAATCGTATGGAAACTAAGTAGGCCTAATCTTATCTTTAATTCACAATGTTTGCCATTGTCTGACTTCGAGATACAATGCTGAATTTGAAATTATAATCTATATAAAAAGAATGATGAGACATGCTGAAAACGAATTCTAAAAGTGTCCTTAAAGAAAATAAGTGGCACAAAAATATTGATTAATTTTTCTTCTGAAAAGTACATTCAATTTTTGTGACAAAAATACTGGAAAATGCGCAATTGTATCATTATAAATCAATTAAAATTCAGAATTGATGCAAGGTAGTTTTCAACATTTTTAAGAGGAAAGAAACGCCTTTGCGAAACCAGGCATGTAAGATGGGCTACGAATTTGAAGAGAAAAGAGAATAGAATTATTGTATGTAGAAAATAACTATGCACACTAAAATGAGGCTAGAGTAAAAGTTATAAATAAAGAAACTGACAAATATGAAAAATGATGAAAATCCCATGTAACTGTATATGTTGCCCTGCTACAAAGTGCTGGTAGGAAAATATTAGAATATATGTAGAGTAAGTTAGACAAGTAATTAACAAGAGTATACGAAGCAGAAAGTGAATTAAGCGTGCTCTTATAATTAAGAATTAGGCCCTAGTTGTCGTGTTATCTATAGTCTTTGCCGTTTCTCTTTCTTTGCCTGACAGGATGGTTTAGAGGGTGATTAATTGCAACGCGGTTTTACAGGGATCGACAATTATTATAATGAAAGAATAATAATTTATTATGGACGTAAATAAGTAAGTAACCGTTATTAGCGTAAGACAGGCCCGTACTTACCAACTCCAGGACATACAGTCCTTAAGTGTGACTGCACACACAGCTCAGCTCGCACTTTAATAACTACACGACTTCGGCCTGGCCCTTATTAAGTCGATTAAAGCTATCATGTTAGTTAAATTAGACACATCAACTCAGTTCAATTTGTATAGAATAGACAGGTTTTTGGATAGATTTGTGGCCTTTACATGATTTGTAACAGTCATAGAAAAGTCATTCTCTGTACGTAAGAATATCATCGAATGAAATGGATCAGACAGAACATTATATGGCACGGTGGCCGATTGGTTAGATCGCTCGGGTTGTAACGCGGAGGGTACGGGTTCGAGTCTCGCCCCAGGCATTTACTGTGTAATGTGTATGGGTCTTGAGCAAGTCTTTCACGCACAATAATGGCTCTGCGCCGTCGATGTTCTGTCGTATGGTTGTGTGTCCACTTCTGAGCTTTGGAAAGGGGCAATATCAAGTACAGTTGTATTGTATTGTATATTATAATAGGAGAAACTTCTTCTGGAACGTTACTACTGTAGACTACATGAATGAACGACATCTACTTAATTAATTAATTAATTCAGAGGACTCATATAGCGCCCCTCCAAGATAACCTACTCAGAGGCGCTCCCTAACCTAACTACGGCGATAGAGAACAGTTTCCAAATTCTTGTAAAAGGTGTATGCAGAGTCTCCAGCTAGAAGAACACGCAGATCTGAAGGAAGATTATTCCAGATGGTCGGCCCAACCACTGAGAAGGCACGAAGTTGCATCTTTGAAGTGCGCGCAAAGGGAACAGCAAGTTCGCCATGAGATGCATAACGAAGATTTCTGCGGGCAGCTAAACCTGAGGTAGGGCAACAGAACTCGCGCAAGTAGGCTGGGGCGCTCTCTATCTGTCACCGCCAGACCCAGACCGAAATCCTAAATTGAATGCGCTGAGAAACAAGAAGCCAGTGGAGTACGTCACGCATATAATGCGAGATAATATGGTCAAATTTAGATAAACCACCAACAAGCCTATAGCAGCTGCACGAAACACGCGCTCAACCTGAGCAATGCGCCCCAATGGGAGACCAGCATGGATGGCACTGCAGTAGTCAATCCTACTACAAACAAAAGCATGAACAACAGCAAGTGCAGCATTTGCTGAAAGTGAACGGGAAATGACCCGCAATTGCCGCAACTGAAAAAAAAAGCACGGCATTAAAATTTATGTGTTCAGAGAAGGTAAGTTCCTGATCAAGAACAACTCCTGGATTGCGGACAGACGTCGAGAAGACAAAGTAAAGGTAGTCATCAGATATGGCCTGAGGATATATTTTTCAGCTGCTGCCCATTATCAAGCCATATAAATTGTGTTTTGGAAGCATTGAGGCGCAGACGATTGGATGACATCCAATTGCCAAGAGCACGCTGCATTGTGGCAATAATACGACGTGTAGGACCGATTGCACAAGCAGAGCTGGGTTTGCACGGCAAAGGGAGGTAACCAAATATTAAATAATGCTGGCCTTCTACCATTTCGTTTCTTGCCTACTTTTATAACTCACCCTGGGACATAGATACCTTTGGATATTATAACGAAACTTATCATTGTTTGAAAATTTCCAGATGATGCTCACCCATGGTTCTGTCATAAAGGACATCGGTCGTAAATCTGTTCTTACGGCAGATACCTGACAATTTAAAACAATTTAAAACAATTTAAAACAATTTAAAAGTAGACACTTGTTGAGCTTTAGAATACAAGTCTAACTTTAAACTCCATGAAATGCAATTCTTTATTAAAAGTTTTACGCATCAGTACTTGCCAGGTATGAAAATAGGACTACCCCTAAAGTTTTATTTACAGCTAGAATTATTGCAGCTTATACAGAAGATTTAGATGTGCTGATATGGAACTCATTTACCAAATTGGTTTAGCTGATATACAACAAAATTCAATGTTTGATTAGGCCTACTCTTTTCAGCAGCAAACATAAAATCAAGGACAATAGCATACGTCTTCATACCCTAAAGATAAGCCAATCTCTGGTACCAACTAAGAAAAATAAATCAGTTTAATAAGCTGCGAGTTAACCTATACGAATTACTAACCATAGTTTTTATGCAAAATGAATACGAGCAGAATTATGGCCGTAGAAGTAACTCCAACACAGATCAGCAGAAGAATTGCTGAACAAAACAGAATCGAAATTCATTTGAGCTTAACAGTTGAAGTGCCTCCTTGTAGTAAAAAATACAGGATTACCTTGACCTCGTAGACTTACAATGCAAGCCTGATGCCGTCTTAGCATACGTCTAGCGAAAACAGTAGATTCTTTTCCAGCACAAGCAATACTTGAAATAGCAGCTTAACTATAAGTGGAAGGCTAATATATTAGCCTTCCACTTATAAGTGACTACTAGGCCTATATATTATAATAATTTAGCAGCAAAAGAGCAATTTAATAAATGCAACGAATAATGTTATAATAGCTTGGTATTATTCCCCTTCTTTCAATTCCCTTTCAAGTAGGCCTATACAATAGACGTACTTTAAATTAAATCGTGTTTGGCCTTTAAAATACAAAATATAGTGTTGACTGAAGCGTGTAGTTTGGCATCTTCTATTATCTCTCAACCTAAATATAATCCGCCGTACTAGCTCGTCGTCTCCTTCTCTCTAGCTCTCTCTCTCTCTCTCTCTTTCTCTTTTGCTCTGATCTTCTGGGAACTGGATTTGGCCTTCATATACATGGTATCAATGAACAACCCCTCCCGCAATTGACGCAACTCTCGTAAGCTGATACTGTGTGTTGCTTAACGGTTCCAAGCTACCTTATCGACTTTTTATGACATGCTGACTGGTTCCAGTTCGATAGCGCTGAGGTCACGGTTCCAAAATACAGTCTGCTATGTACATGCGACGTGCATCATAACTTCATTTCCGTTTCAATCTCTTCTGTTAATTTGTTGACATGATGTTACTCTACCTTAGCTTAGCTTGTATGGAGCCATATTTGACCAGTCGGATGAAATTCTTAAGTTTAGACTATTTATTAGGTTTGCCAATGAGTTCATGCTAGCTAAATGTTGGCAGATAAACACGCAGTTTACTTTCTGGTTTCACATAAGGTCTCGACGATATTGAACTCAAGGGTCACCCGCATTTTCTGCTATTGACTTACCGTAATTATTCAACCTCTCATTCATTCAACAGTTTCTCTTTACAGAATTGAAAACCCTTATTAAGTAGTTACTTAATTACTCTCTCAACTATCATTACACGGACACTCGTTTCTTTTGGCTAAACGTGTTGTAGTGCTTCTGTTTCGTAATTATGTGTCATTTTCAACTTCTAATGATCCGGCCAATAATTATATTATTTATCACTCCTAAATATTATTTAGTCGTCGTACATCTAAATGTCCAGTTTGCTCCCTAAGGTCATTCGACCCCTATAGCTTTTTTCCGTTAAAGTAATGCTAGAATGCCAGAAAGGTTAAAATGTGATACTAGAAATCATAGAGGGTAGCGTCTCCAATATCAAAAATGGCTTTACTACAAATGCAAGACTGGTTCAATCACATTCACAGTTTCATTATGACATTGCGGAAAGACGTAAGAAATGTGGAAGACAATGTTGAAATGGACAGTGGATACCTACGGGCTTACAGGCCACGAACAGTAATGATATGATGATGATGATGATGATGATGATGATGATGATGATGATGATGATGATGATGATGATGATGATGATGATGACTACAAAGTTGACATGGCTGATGACGATGCTGCTGTTGATGATAAGGCTAATGATGATGGTACTGACGATGACGACGACGACGACGACAATAATGATGATGACTAACAGCGCCAGATACCCAGCTAACCAGACATCGCAAAATGCTCCCAAAAAACTGGATAAGGGAAAATGCACAGTAAAATAAAATTGCAAAACCAATTCCTTAATCACCAAACTATTGCTAATTTTTGATAGGTCGCTTTGAATCTTTCACCAATCAAATGAACCAATCAATCAATTTCGTTTATTCACAACACCAGGCTGACAGGTCGCAACTTGTTACAGGTAACAGATAGGAAAAATTGTCTAAGCTCTGACAGTTAGTTATTAAATGGGTTGAGATAGCAAATATTATCTCTGCTCTAACAGTTAGTTACTAAAGAAGAATTAGGCTAGTGGCAATGTTAGTTAGGGCAACAAACGAGGTAGCCAATATGGTGGGAAACGGACATTTCCCCGGACATTTCCCCGGACATGTCCCCCGGACATTTCCCCGGACATTTCCCCCCACCCTAGGACATTTCCCCCCCATATGCAACAATATATCTATGTATGTATATATATATATATGTACACATATACATATATATATGTACATAAAATATATGCATGTATATGTACACATATACATATATATATACACATATATATATTATGTACATATATATATATATACATACATATATATACATACAAAAACATATACATATATATATGTACATAAATATATGCATGTATATGTACACATATACATATATATGTACACATATATATATTATGTACATATATATACATACATATATATATACATACAAAAACATATACATATATATATTATGTACATATATATACATACATATATATATACATACTGTTAAAAACATATATACATATATACATACATAGATATGTACATATATATATATGTATATACATAATGACCAAGAGAAATGGTATGTACAGAAGGGAAATGTCCGGGGGGAAATGTCCTAGTCGAAATCAGGGGAAACATCCGGGGAAATGTCGGGGGGGACATGTCAGGGGAAATGTCCGGGGGAAATGTCCTACGCTCCAATATGGTATAGACTGGAGATAATGTATTTAGTAGATATTTTTAAATAATACTCGTGATATGAAATTGCGATCGTCCTTGGTTGGGAGGAGGAAACCGTGTGGCCTCGGTCTTAGCTCATAACGGAGGTGGGGTCGGCTTGGAGGAAAGAGTACACGCAGAACATGGTTGTATGCAAACGGCGTGCAGTTTAATCCGGCGCTATGAGATTTTATTCGGTACGAAATGTACTTTTTATCAATTATAGGGCCTATAAAAATGGTATCAAGCAATTGAGAGTTTGGATAATAATTACTTTTATGAATTTTTTAACAATTCATGAACCATTATTACCTGAGCGTGGTATGCTATCCACGACAGACCCTGTGGTGAAGAGCGTCTCTAAAATTGTCCAGTGAAGCTCGGTAAGGCCATTTGCAAATCAGTAGCCTATTACCGGTATAATACATGTAGCTTGCTTACTTAATTCCATTTGTAAATAGAAAGTATTACAAACATTAAATGTACTAATTCAATAAATGCCAATCGTAATCGTCGTAATCGTAATCTCAAAACTTCTAAAGTGCCACTCAAAAACCAAGCGCAGGGCACTAACTTGTTCAAGAGAACTGCGTCGAGTCAGAGTCCAAAGTTAGTCAAAAGGAGTTCCGAGTCCGGTTATCAGAGGGGCAGAGCAGCTGTTGAGGATGGTATACTATATAGTTTAGTTGGAAGGCAGACGATCAGAAATGACCAGGTCTTACTCATATCACTTACAATCTCACATTGTAGCCCTTACTAACTATAATCGAGTCGAGGTGAACTGTAAACGCTGAGTTTCTATTAACAGGAATCAATCAACTGAGAGACATGTAACTCACTAGCAATCTAATAATGAAATTCGCGTTTATTAGTTCCAACTGACAAACCGCAGAAAAGACTGCGTGTTATAGTACTAACAAATGATAACAAGTTGAACAGGAGTCGGGTTTAACTGTATGGCAGCCATGCAAGGCGCCCATCTGTCCTACTACTTTACGAGATTAGCGGGTCTCGAAGTCTCTAGATCATGCTTCTTGCTTGATGATCCGCTCTTTGCGCCAGAGTGTTACCATTGTTTCAATTCTCCCGACACTAGCAGTCTCACAGTATCACAAACTTACTCATACTTTACCTCACAATCTAGCTCACAATCTCACTCATGATCTACCTCATATTACACCTCACTTTCTCAATCACAATCTCACATGCATTCTCACTCGCAATCTCACAATTTCACTTACTTCACTCAATCAAATAACGCTCACTTACTCCAATTACTCGCAATCTCATAATCTCACAATCGCCCAACCTCACAATCACCTACGAAGACAGACAGACAGACAAAGAGACAGACAGGCCTGCAGGTAAAGAATCAGTACAAAGACAACACTATTAAGAAACTCAATAAACTGAAAGGCAAATCCAGCGTGAAAACACTCTCACTATTAGCGATATTCGCGAGAAGAAACTTCAAAATTTATCACCGATCTGGAAAGTTTAAAGTGAATTTACTCACTACTAATTACACTGGACTCTTCTGAGCTTGGTTGAGTTGTAGCTACAACTTCATTAGGCCTGGGCGCACAGTGCCAACCTCCAATAGTAGTCCTGTTGAAGCCCGCGATCCGTAGT
>JACEVL010002440.1:0-18240 GCA_020284085.1 Aporrectodea caliginosa
AAAAAAGAAAAAAGGTCATTCGAAATTTTCAAAGCAATGAAGAAAAATTTTCTCCAAATCCGACACATTTTTTGCATGGTTTTGCGGTTAGGGCCCCTAACCCGACCTTTGGCTTAGGACCCCCGAGTCTTAATCCGGCCCTGATCAGAGTTACGTGATGGTGTGGTGGTTAGCATGCTGGACTGTCAAAGGAGAGGTGGGGGTTCAAATCCCCACCAGGGCAGACATTTGGTTTAAGATTTCTGTTCACGTGCGCCTCTGGCCAACTCAACAACGATGAGTACACTGACTGTACATTGTCTGTGGGATGAGACGGCCGGGGAGAGGACTGGCATGCCTGCATGGCTATTGGCTACCCGCCGTCGATCGTATGTTGTGGTTAGTCGTGGCTAAGAACATAAAGTCAACACCACTTCATACCCATGGTTATCTCAGGGCTAGCTTCAGGCACTGCTCTTCTCGTATTCCAATATTCAGATTATCCCAATTGTCTACAACTCTTCCAGGGATTATCCAATGCAATCGTTCTAACCGAATCTACAATTCTCTAATACACTAGTGAAAAAATTAAGCACGATCCCGACACAAGAATTTTCTTCAACAATAAATAATCAAAAAGAATGGAATCACACTACCGGTAAATTCTAACACATACTTTAACTTGACACAAATGTGCACTAAAGTCTAATACGTTCAAGTGCAGACTGAGCCAAACATGACTGATACGGTGCTAACTCAACTGACTCCTTCAAATCTGGGCTCAAGAGTTATTTGTTTTCTAAGGCTTACCCTGCTGTTAGTTGGCAAGAGGTAAAATAGTGTGCACTTGTACTTACCATTGAGCTGCAGTGACTTGATTCGAAAAACGACAGATAAGTGGTCAAATAATTTCAAAAGCACTCCGCTAGGAAAACACTTTCTTTATTTATCAATTTTAGTTATTTAAAATTTATTTATAATCTCCTGTACACTGAATGTAGCTAAGAAAATGAAGTCATCGAGTATTGAGATGAACTGAGCCAATCTCTCTGTCTCCTTCCACTCTGAAAGCTCTGCCCACTCTGAAAGCCCACACAGAATATTATATATTTAAGCATCTGTGTAATATATGTGTATATATACGTATGCATGCCTGTATGTATGTGTGTATGTATGTTTGTATGTACGTATGTATGTGTATATATATTTATATATATACAATATATATATATATGAACCTAATACATATCACAGCTGTCTTCATACTCAGTTGTCCTGTCTCATATTTCGGACCACTGCCCTACCTTGTAGAATGATAAATTGTGCGTCACCACATTCCTCCTCAGACCAGATCTAGGCCAACTCCGGCTTTGAAGAAAATCTATCTGTCAACGACCAAATTTGCAAATGTGGTTTCCAGTGGAATCAGGCTCAGAGAGTAAGGTATTCAGTATCAGTGCAATATATAATCCTACAAGACTGCAGTCGTCTTGCTTCCCTACCAGCTTTGTCCGGCTTAAGGCATATCGGTAATTCTTGCATACCCCACCCCCCGCTACCCACACAAAAAACTCTTCGGATTTGGAAAAATTGTGTGGGTCACATTTTAACCCTGGGGTGCTCAAGCACCCCCCAGCACCCCCTAGTTGCGCCCCTGCTTACGACGCTCCCCCCATACCCCTAGTCGTTAGGGGCTTCTTGCCTTCGGCAATCGCAGCTTCGCGCCTTCGGCGCTCGCAATTCCCCACTCACACATTCTAGTAGGTCCCCCCAACTTCTGGACCGTGGTTGCGCCCCTGCATCTGCACCCTAAATTTTAAAGACATATATATATATATATATAGGCTATAAATCATCTGCACCCTGCACCCTGTGTTGGCGCCATTATTGGCCGCCATCTTGGTTTTTAGGGGTGACTCCGTGGTTAGATCGCGTGGCTCCTACCAAAAACCGTTACCATATGACCAAACCTAAGTAGGCCAACACAGAAAGTTTGGTGCTTTTGTCCAACCGGTCCCCTTCATCTTGTTAACAGCCCTCACTACAAGAATACATCGTGTTGAAAACCAGTGACGTGTTGGTGTTGATTGACTTTGGCGACCAATCGACTGACCGCGTGTAAGACCTTTGCAATACTCCAAAGGCCGAATTTACGCTCTGGTGAGAGACACGCGGACTGCTGCTCCGTGCAAGCCAAACACTCTGCTTGCTCCTTGCTTCCCGGGGAGACGCAGGAAAGGGTTTTTCGCTACAGTAGGAGAAGGAAAGGATAGGAAGAATGAGAACAACGAGAAAGAATAAGGAACGAAATGAAACCACAAATCTAAAGATAAGTAACGGGTTAAAATATTAAGTTTTAATATTATTTTACTGCTTGGCATTATTATGTTTAACATTCTAATCATCATCATCATTACTAACATAGATTATGCGAGTTGCTCTTGTGATGCTAGATTGATAGTTTCCCTTGTAACAAAATAAATTTTGTAAACTTTCACAGTGGGTGTTTAATTATAATAAATCATTTAAATTGAATTAATTTACAATAACTTTACGCTGTCGTTTGTCGACAAGTTTATCTCAGGTGAAAAAAATTTGTTTTAAAATGATCTTTTCGGCCAAAATCTACGGTAATTGTTAGGCCTATGTTGTGTTTCTTTTATAATGCCGATGGTGACTGGTATTTAGAATCGCTGGCCACGAATTAAGGAATCTCTTACCTATAGAATGTTCTCACCTTAAGCGACCAAGGCAGGTCCCCTTCTCCGTCGAGACTGCTAGGCCGATGCTTCGCTCGAGGCCGAATCTCAAGGCGGTCTTCTCCAGACTGACTGTTAAGCTGAGGGATCCCTCTATTTATACTAATACCGGTACCAAGAGTCCGCCCGAGGGCAGGGATCTGACCGGCAGCCAAAAGTGGCCCGGGAACCGGTCGGTAGCCAAAGGCGGGGGAGCCAAAAGTGGACCGAGCTGAAAGATGACCGGGGAGCAGGTTGGGTGCCGGTCAGGAACCAAAGGAGAAGGGAGAAGAAGACCGGGGAGCCGGTCAGGAACCGGTCGGTAGCCAAGTGCGGGGGGAAGAAAGTAGAACAGGGAAAGGCGGATCCATAACCGCCACAATCTTCCCCACTACGGCTCGAAATGTCCCCTATTTTGAAGGAGAGGCGCTCAAGAAGTTCTTCCGAACCCCCCGCGCAAGTCATCGGCAGCGGCCAACGGCCAACAAACAAAAAGTCAATCAAAAAGTTCCCGGTCGCTCACCGACCGTACCTACAAACAAACGGCCAAAGGGCCAAAAGCAAAGTCCATAAAGGCAAAGTCCTCTCCAACCGTCCCTGCACAAGTAACGCAGAGCGGCCAACGGGGCAGAAGCAAAAGTCCATAAAGACTAGATCACTGTCGCTTCCCGACCGTCCTACAAAAGTTACATCGAGACAGCCAACGGGCCCAAAAGCTAAGCCTAAACTTAAGAGGTCGCACCCCGGGCGTCCAACTCAAAATCGCATAGTATGCAGTGTACCAGTCAGTCATCGTTCATCACACAGAATGTTCCTCGACAGTATTTCTCTGGAGTCTGTGTCCAAATTCACCGGGCAGCTTTCGCCAGGCAGAAGCAGATTCAGAGTCCAAAGTGGGTCCAGGCGAGACGGGAGACCCGTCGCCTGCGTCTTGCTTTGTCGTCGTCGTCATCGTTCGGCATCCTCGTTCGGCTTGCTGCTCGTCTATCGGTAGCGGGCAGGAAGGCGACTCATCCGCTTGGGTCGCCTGTCGGCCTCATCTGGCTGAGGAGCCGAAGGCAGCATGTCGGCCGCGTTAGCCGAAGGCGTCGCGTTCCTTCTCGCATTCTTCTTAGGCGCAGGCCGCGTTTTCAGTTCGTCAGTTCCCTCGTCGAAACATGGCCGCAACTTGTCGACGTGTGCGACGAAGGGGCGAGAGTTCTTCGTCTTTCGGAGGCAATAATTTACGATGCCGCATCGCTCCATCACAACGTAAGGCCCCGTGAACATGCATGCCCACTTCGGACTCCGACCTTGGTACCGTCGAGGCGTGTAGTACCACACACGGTCACCAGGGGATAATTCAGCCGTACGAACCTTCATATCGCAGGCGTGTTTCCGGCGCTCAGTGGAGACTCGTAGATGCTCCCGCACGAATCGGTAGGCGTCTTCCATTCGCTCGGCAAAGTCTTGCGCGTATTCTGAGTATGTGGCAGCGCCACGATTACCGTCCGGGGTCGCCCGTAGACCAGATCGATTGGAGCTCTCGTCTTCTTACCGAACATCAAAAAGTTCGGAGTGTAACCCGTAGTCTCGTGCGGCGACGCCCGATAGGAGGCCAAAACAAGAGGAAGAACTTCGTCCCAATCGCGCTGATATCTGCTAATAACCTTCCCCAGCATGGCATTCATGGTGCGGTGGAACCGTTCAATTAAACCATTACAAATGAGGTTGTAACTGGATGTTCTTACCTTATCGATTCCCAGCAGCCTGCATAACTCCTTAAACAAGTTGCCCTCAAAATTGGTTCCCTGGTCAGTCAGAATCTGTAGGGGTGCCCCATACCTCACTATCACAGTTTGCACTAGAGCCCTGGCTATCGAGGTGGCTTTCCGATTGGCCATGGGAATGGCTTCCACAAATTTCGTAAACCCGTCCATAACCGTCAAAATGTATACATGTCCACGGCTGCTACGCGGATGAGGAATTGAGGACCCGTAATTTCAATGCTAAGGCGCTCCCATGGCTCCCCGCACGGCTACGGGTGTAAAGGGCCCTGCTTCGGGGGTAGACCCCGGCGATACTGGCTACAGGGGGAACACCGCTGGCAAAAGCGCTTAACATTTCCCGACCAACCTACCCAGTACGCCCTGCGCCTCACCTGCCACCACGTTCGGCGTACGCCAAAATGGCCCGTCCCGTTACCCCGGTATGGGCAAGCCTCATGAACTCCTCCCTCATCGCCGTTGGGATCACCATCTGGTCCACGCCTTCCGGCGTCCGGCGACAGATTACCCCGTCTGGCAAACAGATTCGGTCCTTTTTATGCCAATAGATCTTAATGGCCTCACTTTCTTGCAGAAACTCTACAAACTCGGGTACCTCAGCGCCCTCTTCCATCCAGCTACGCACTATTCGTAGGTCGGGATACTCCCTCTGAGCTGCTTCCATAAAGTCCGAAGGATCAGCGTCGGCACCCGGCGGGGGCGGCTCAGGCTCCTCGGTTACAGCGGCCACCGTGATCCGGTCCTCCCATCCACACTGTCGGCACGGTCGACGCGAGAGCGCGTCAGCGTTCCCATGCTTCCTACCGGGTCGGTGCACCACCTGAAATTCGAATTCTGCGAGGCGCTCTAACCATCGCCCCTGCTGGCCGATTGGCTCCGGCGTCCGTTGCAGCCACTGCAACGCAGCGTGGTCAGTCCTTAAGACAAATGGCCTTCCCAGCAAATACTGCCTATACAATTTCAAAAAATAAACTATCGCCAGCAGCTCCCTGCGGGTTACACAATAATTCCTCTCGGCGGTAGACAACAGGCGGCTCCCATACGCGATCACTCGCTCCTCGTCCTCTATGCGCTGGGATAAAACTGCTAATATGCCTAAGTCGCACGCGTCGCAATCCAACACATAGGCACCCTCATCTCTCTTGCGGCACTGGCCAATCCACTACATCCTGAATCTTCGCCGGGTCCATAACCACTCCGTCCGGCGTCACTATATGACCTAAGAAACTGACGGGCCTTCTCAGCAGCTGACACTTGTTTGGCTTAAGCTTAAGATTAGCGCCCCGCAATCGCTGAAACACTCGTTCAAGCCGATCCAAATGCTCTCCCGGTGTGCTCGCGAAAATGATCACATCGTCCAAGTAAACTAGGCGGATCTCAAAGTTTAAGCCGGACAGGACGATGTCTATAAGCCGCTGGAAGGTGGCGGGCGCGTAACAGATCCCGAACGGCATCACTTTCCATCTAAAAATGTCCCTACGCGTGACAAACGCGGTCTTGTCTGCGTCTTTCGGGTCCATGGCGACCTGATGGTAACCGCTTCTCAAGTCCAGCGTGCTGAACCAGCCACCGCCCGCGAGGGCATCCAGACATTCGTCTATCCTCGGTAGCGGGTATGAATCCTTCTTAGTCTTATCGTTCAATTGCCGGTAATCGATGCAGAATCTTAAGGCACCGTCTTTCTTACGGGCCAACACCACGTTGACAGCCCACTCACTCACGGCAGGTTCTATAATCCCGTCTTTAAACATACTGTCCAACTGACTACCAACGGCGGCCCTATGTGATAGCGGATGGCGTCTCAAAGGCTGTGTTACTGAGCGCGCATCGCCGGTCACAATTTTATGAGTACAAATCGAAGTCTTCCCTAGGTCCCGATCAGTTACGGAGAATACATCCCCATAATCCACTAGCAATTTTCCCAAGCGCTCTCTTATCTCAGGCGGCACCTCATCGGGCAAATCTGCCAAAAGCGATTCGCTGGGCGAAACTACATTAACGGACCCCGCGTTCCCCTTAGGCGTCTCACTCACCTCCACTGGCACCGGGTGCAAACCTCCCAGGCGCTGATCCTTACTTAACCGTACCGAGTTCTCATTCAAATTCATGATCCTCACCCGGGTATCTCCGTAGTCACCTACCACTACGCGGGCAAGATGGACCCCGGGTTGGATTTCCTTAGCCTTCGTCATCCAGGCGGGCGCTACCGTGGTCAAATCACCATACAGGGTTTTCACCGGGACATCATGCTGGCATTTATGGGACACTATCACCTCGTCGGCGACGATCACGTGCCGGCACCATGTAGTCCCATTATCTCTCACCAGGGAGATACGCCTACGACCAACAAATAAGGCCCAAGTCCCAAAACCTAAGCGGCAGCGGTGTTCCCGTAACCAATCCATGCCTAACATGGGCTCAGCAATCTGGTCGGACACCAGAAACGAAGTTTGGATCTCAAAATCCCTCCGTATCTTAATGGGCACTTGGACCTCCCCAAGGACACGTATATCAGACTCATTAGCAGCCATCAAAATGAGATTGCAAGAGCGAAGTTCTAACCCGTCGACAGTAGATGAAGGCACCAGGCTGACTTCCGATCCAGTGTCGATCAGGCACAGCTGCGGTCGTCCGTGAATCGTCCCTCGGATGTAGATGGCATTCTTACTGGTTCGGTTCGGCAGGCTTAGCGTGTCGTATGGTTCCTGGCCACCGGGTCCGGCGGCGTCGCATCTTCTTCCTCGGTCGGCGCGGTCTCGTCCGGGCGATTCATGGAGCGGCGTGCTTGGAGGCAGGTGCGGGCGATGTGACTGGCTCGGCCACAGTTGTAGCAAGTCACATTCCTTCGCGAATTCTACGGCTGACAATCTTGCTCGGGGCGAACGTCGATTCCCGGTCCATCGTGAGTCTGAGTTCCCTGGAGGTGTCCCGGAATTGGCGGTTGATTCTCTGCTCAATTTCACGCTGCCATTTCCGCTGCTCCTGCCGTTGATTCTTCAGGAACCGGTCCAGCTGCTCCTGCATCTGGGTGTTCACGTCGGTTTCCCGGACTCCACGCACTCTGTTCGGCGGTCTTCTGCGGTCATCGAAGTCGGTCGTGCGTTGGTAAGCTTCCAGGCGCAACGCCGTCCGGTAGGCTTCATCGAGAGTCTTCGGCTCTCGCTCGCGTACCTTGAGCGAAAGCTCTCGGTCTCTCATCGCTTCGAAGAAGGAGTACTTCGTGATGATCTGCGTAGTCTCGTTGGAGGGCACCGGGTAGGCCAAGACGACCAGACGGCGGATTTCATGTAGCAGGTCACTCAGGTTTTCTTCCGGGCGTTGACGTCTGTAGTAAAGCTGGGCACGGTAGGTTTGTGCCTGGCCTTCCGTCCCATATATCTGCCGGAGACGTTCGACAAGTTCCTCGTAGCTGACGCTCGGTTGAGCGCCGAAGACCCAGAGAAGATGCGTAGCGGCCTTCTCCAGCGTTATTAATTTATTGAATAAATTATATTGTAAACAAAAGACAAAAGTAAAGGTGGCAAGAACACTGTCAAGTGGATTCCGAGTAAAGAAAGGAGTGAGGCAGGGGTGTGTAATTTCACCACACTTGTTTAACATAATGGCTGAAGCGGTCATGAGAGAAGTAATAGAAGGTTGGGAGGGAGGCGTGAGAATAGGAGGAAGGAAAATCACGAATTTAAGATATGCAGACGATATAGTATTTCTGGCGGGATCAGAAAGTGAGCTGCAGGAACTAGTCACTCGTTTACAACAAATAGGAGAGAACAAAGGACTAAAGATAAATATGAATAAAACAAAAGTGATGACACAAAAAGGGAAAACGTGCAACATAGAAATTAGAGGAGTAAGGTTAGAACAAGTAGACACATAACGATATCTGGGATCTTTGATAACGGAAGATGCAGCCGATGTCAAGGATATAAGAGAGAAGTTGGCTAGAGGTCTTAATACAATAACAACGTTGAAACAATTATGGAAAAGCCATAACATAAAGATGGATACAAAGATGAAACTCATGAGGGCTTTGGTATGGCCAGTGGCAACATACGGGTGTGAAAGTTGGCCTATCAAGAAAAAAGAGGAAGAAAGAATAAATGCGTTTGAAATGAAATGCCTAAGACAGATTCTGAGAGTATCATGGATAGAAAAAAGAACAAATGAGTGGGTGTTAGAGAAAACAGGAACAGAAAGAAGTCTACTCAATCAGATTAAAAGAAGGAAACTTACATACTTTGGGCATGTGATGAGGAAACAGGGAAACTGCCTAGAAAAGGAGATCATACAGGGAACTGTACCAGGAGCAAGGACACGGGGAAGACCGAGAATGGGATGGCTTAACAACATCAGCATATGGATGAATATGCCTTTTCATCGATTGTTGACGGAGACGGAAGATAGAAAGAGGTGGAGAAGACTTGTCCATGGAGCGACCAACCCTCGGATCGAGGATGGTTGAAAACAAGACTTCTCCAGCGAACATCGTAAGTAGTCGACCCGGTCCGAGGCCGTCCACTTGTTGTGCCTCGCGCAGACCTCGAACTGCACCAAGAACGACTCCAGCGATCCAGTCCCGTCGAACTTGCCTGGTTTCATCGGTGTCGGGCGGTTTCGCAGCAGGCCACCGTCACTCTTCAGTAGATTCGGTGTCAAAGTTGTCGGTCCATCGGTCTTCTCGGGGACGCCCGATGTCAAATTCATCTTCTCAGTTGTCAGTTCGCCCGTCTTTTCTCGGAAGCTCGATCTCACCGGCTTCGCGTCGTCGAAGTCGATACTTTCTAGCAAACGGCTCCCGTCCGGCGGCATCTCTCCATCGTTGCTCTACTCGCGGTAGGCGTCGACGTCTCGGCTGGCGTGCGGACATTGCCCGGCATTGGGTAGTCGATCGTGTCGTCGTCGTCGTCTCCCAGGAACATCATCAGTGGATTCTAGCGGTCGTCGGCTGCAAAGGAAACTGCGTACCCTACTTCTGGTACCAGTGTAGCGAAAAACCCTTTCCTGCGTCTCTCCGGGAAGCAAGGAGCAGAGTATTTGGCTCTCACGGAGCAGCAGTCCGCGTGTCGCTCACCAGAGCGCAAATTCGGCCATTGGAGTATTGCAAAGGTCTTACACGCAGTCAGTTGATCGGTCGCCAAAGTCAATCAACACAAACACATCACTGGTTTTCAACACGATGTATTTTCAACGTCACAGCTCACAGACAAAGAAGAAGGATCGAACCCCAAGATGGCGGACAACTTCTCTTTTTCGGACTGCTTCTGACCAAGGCAGGTCGCCGTCTCCGTCGAGACTGCTAGGCCGATGCTTCGCTCGAGGCCGAATCTCAAGGCGGTTTTCTACATACTGACTGTTAAGCTGAGGGATCCCTCTATTTGTACTAATTCTGGGTCCAAGGAGTCCTCCCGGCGGCAGGTATCTGACCGGCAGCCAAAAGTGGCCCGGGAACCGGTCGGTAGCCAAAGGAGGAGGGAGCCAAAAGTGGACCGGGAGCCGGTCAGGAACCGGTCGGTAGCTGAAGGAGGGGGAGCCAAGATGACCGGGGAGCCGGTCGGGATCCGGTCAGGAACCAAAGGAGGGGGAAGGGAGCATAACAGGGCAAGGCGGATCCAAAACCGCCACAGTACGTTCGTCTTCTCCCATGACCAACTCGGCTGTTCTTCTTTGCCCCAACTGATCTCGTTTCTACCTGACTGTTCCTTAAATTATTTCTCTTCCTTAGCAGCTTTCCGCTTGATCCTCCTCTAAATTCCTCGCTGAACCTCTATCCTAAAACCGGCCAGACCACTGGTCTCCTAGGACCCTCTCTTTGTCCTTACCTGCACTCGGCTAATCTCTTCCTCTTTGCCTCCTGTTCCTTACCTACTGCAACTATTTTTATCTATACTGCCCATGCGTACATTTCCTCTGACTAATATTCTGTTGCCTGGTCAAGCTGTGCTTGCAGAGGTATAATTTTTTATAGTAGTAGTGCTCTCCCTTCAAGCTGTACCTCGTTACCTGATCTATCCCTGTTACTAAGGCTACCTAGCAATATTTCAGTCTATTGATAGCTCAGCCTGACCTACATGTACACTCTATTCCGACTAACACAAAACTTATCATCATGACTGCTGCTTTCACTTCAACTGTTTCTATACTGCATGATTTCTATAGCTCCTATTTCTCCTCTGTCATATTAGCATAAAATTAACTTGAATATTCATCGTCTAACCAATTACTTTAGATGTTCAGAATATTTTGTAGTAGAACAAAGCTAAATGGAACGAGTAGAATTACCACAATAACATATTCATTCAACAGAATGAAAAGCTCTGTACAATCATTAGAATTAAAAATGTTTAATATAAACAATTTATCAAAAAGTTACAGAATTTATGCTTCTTCATTGTCCCATGGCCAAGCAAATGCTCCTTCATTGAAAAAATAAGGAGCGTCATGAATATTTAAAAATCTGACGGTGACCAAATATTTACATAATTAGAAAATTATCAAAAATGGTGCCCATATACATCAAAATAATAATAAAAAATAATGAAAATTTAAATCTAGCTTTAAATTAGTGGTGTTACTGTTAAAATTAAATTGTCGTTAATTGTTAAATTTAATTAAATAGACCTGATGTGACGTCAAATTTCCCCCACGTCACACATTGTCACAAATTTCCGACCCCCTCCCCCAGGTGCGTGACGTCATTTATGGACGGCCCCTTAGGCCTATATTTATTCTTCTTTTGGGGAGAAAATTATAATCAGCAGACACGACTATTAATGCAACCGAAAATTGGGCACATTAAATTAGTGGAGTGCGTGCTGAACGCGCGCTCCACTGATTATGCCTTGAAGAACATGCAATTTAACTACGCACCGTGTGGTTGCAAACAGTGTGAATCTTCATCCTTTAAAAGCACTTAATGTCCACGACAATCCAGTGGCGGCGCCAGGTATGCATTATTTCAGCAGGTCCCGTCAGGGTCATGGGAGTTACTCAGCAGGTCGAAGAAATGACTGTTTGAGTTTGACGCATCAAGCAGCATAACTTAGCATAAGATATAATCAACTTATAACTATATATATATATATATATATATATATATATATATATATATATATATATATATATATGGGGATTTATCACTTGTCCATAAGTTCTCTTGCTTCCACGGCAAAGAAACACAACATATTTTTCTTTTCCGAAGTCTATCAATCTTCGTTTTTATTTAAAGAAAGTAACTGATATAATGTTAAAAGTAAGTTTCAGTCTTCAGTTCAACATATCCTTCAACAGTTTTCTTCGACCTCCTCCACGTGACAATCACAAGGGAAGTGCGACTCGGCGGTGGCCCACTAGTGTCTCTCCAGCAGCCTTCCATAATCAGAGGACACCAGAGGCCAAACAAGAGGAAGGATGGGCGAACGTGACAGGATGTTCAAGGGATATTTACTGTCCGTCCATCTGTAGTAGCCTATAGAGCAGAGACCTGGACACTGACCAAGGATTTGGAGAAGAAGCTCCATGCCTTCCAGCGGTAGTTTCTCAGAAGAATACTGCATGTGCACACCCCTATACGGCGCATATAGGAAATGAAGATATATACCGCCGCACATCGCATCTGCAGTGTCGGAGATGATTCAAGCATGGAGGTTCCGGCTATTCGGACACTTCGAGCTCTGCGAGCAGGATCAGGATCACGCCAGGGCCCTGTGAGCAATGATTTCCGGCCCTCCTAGAGGTTCGAAAATCCAGTTGGACTTCCTCGCTACACGTGGACAAGAGCAGTGGAAGGCGACCCGAGCCCTCCTGTACTTTGGGTTGCACACGGCCTGGAGGCAAGCCCAGAACAGAGACGGCTGGCTGAACGTTCTGGATGATGATGATGATGATGATGATGATGATGATGATGATGATGATGATGATGATGAGAGGGGATGGTCATTGGTGAGTTTATAGACGAGCAGTGTTTAGTCTAGACGTCTCCGGGGAGGGGGGTAAAGTTCCCCCTGGATCGAGTTCCCCAGAAAAATTAAAGAGATGAATTTTTTTACAGAAAGTGTTAAATTTAGGGATAATCCCCCGGAGGATTTATCGTCTACCCCGTCGAAAATTCCGTTGGAAAAAGGCTTGTTACTACCCCCCCATTGTTGGGAAACTCTTGTTGCTACCCCATCGGAATTTTTCTGGGAAAATACTCGTTACAACCCCCACCCCCGGTGGTAAACTTTTCAGATATGTTGGATACCCCCAGAACCGTCGATTCCACCCGGACAGCAAGGGGACTAGATTAAACACTGATGAGACGAGTGCGCTAAGAGCGCTATAGTTACATTGTGTATATATAATGTCTCTGCGCCAATGAGACACGTGTAGGGCCATAACTGTTTTTCAGTCAGCTATTGTGATGGTCTGTTTTTTCATATTCAAGCGCGCATGTATGGAATGACTTATGTATGTATGTATGTATATACGCTCAAATTACATGCGTAAGACAATTGGGATTTGTCTTAAAAAGCGTATGCATTGCTTATAGAGTAGGCCTATAATACTACTCGCGTGGCCTTATTTATGCCTTCGATCGGACTATGCTCTTCGTTCGGCCTACTGTCTTCGCTGGGCCTAATGTGTTCGTTTGGCCTATGTAGTGTCTCCGTTCTATATACGCGAAAGCGTCTCCGATCACTGGTCCTACTGTCTCCGTTCTGCCTTCAGCCTCTGCTTGGTCTACTGCCTTATTTCTTCTTGGCCTCATTCCCCCGTAAACTGTTTCCGTGTCTTCTCGGATTCGCTTCCTTTTTCTTCCGGGAATTTGCCTTGCACAACGATTTTCCTTAATATATGTAACGCCGACTCATTTTAATGGCGCAATGGAAGTTCTCAGACAATGGTTCAATGTCTAAATATCTGACTATCATCAGAGCTTCTCATTTGAAAATAGAAGGCGTTTCCTTTAGAAGTCTAACTCATCAAGCGCGATCGATTTATCGACCGACTAGACCATTGCTAGGCGATCTACCAAGGAGATCGATCGATCGATCGCCTCAAATGAGAAGCTCTGACTATCATAATAATATAATGCCTGGTTGCCTGGGAGACGCTCTTTTGTTTATTATTATACATTAAAACAGCAGACACTAATGGCGTAATTAGTATAACGTCTCAATTTAGAAACGTAATTTAAGCCACCACAATTAAAACAATATGCACAAAATATGACCGTTCGTGTACATCATTCGCCATGTAGGGCCTTCGGTCTGCGAGTCAATATGTATGTTTCTCTACCCATCCTGTCTCTTTCCCATAATCGTCTGTATCAAGGTCCTTCACCTATCACAATTCAGGCTTTCCATTTAAAAGTCTATTGCCACCTAATTTATAAATCCCTCTCTGCATAATCCATGCACTTCGCTCTGTGGCGTAAATCATGGGGGACAGAGGGGACTTCCCCCCAAAGTTTTGACTTAAGCCCGTCTGCCCCCCCCTAAAAAAAAGCCGACCCGCATATAATCAGCCCTCCCCCAAAAGTTATTTATAGATTTTCTCCTCTGACTGCGCTCCCTTCCAATTCCTTACACGCTAAACACTACCCACCGTAGATTACTGTTCCTCTGTTTAGCTCTTTATATTGACTTGTTGCGCTCTGGTATTCTGTCAACTAAATTTTGTTCTTCACACGGTGTCTTTGGACGACTACTCTGACATGATGCTGCGCTTGTCAACATGCTCATGTCATGTGCGTAGCTTTGAACTAGCGATTAAAAATTTCGACATTACGATTTACAATACTGGTCACACTGCAATTGTTGTTTGTGCCATCCACTGCTGCCTAGTCATGGCCTATTACAGCTTCAGCCAATCAGTGGTCTTGCTAAATTTTCAGTTCAACCAATGAGGTGAACAGATAACCGTCTAGAATCGTCAGTACATAAATAAATAAGAGGGGAAATTCATTACTCAGCAGATTTTTAATTAAATCTTAACTTACATAGTTCCAATAAACTCATTATATCCGTGTAGTTATTTTACAAATGACAATTGATACATTTTCATGTCCACACTTGGGTGACGAGTAGAACGGCCTGCGTATTCCACCGATGAAAGTCGGCCTTTGATCTGTTAGTCTGGATCTTCGTTATAAAATCGTATACTCGAAATTTCTACAGCGCCCGCGACAGATACACAGTTGGGTGAGCATAGAGAGAAGTATAGCAGAGGGCGGCCATCTACAAGGACATAGTTTACCCTTATTCCCTAATAGCCATGTTTGTTGTGCCCAAAGTGGTCCCATAGATGTCAAATAGTGGCCACTATACTGACACTTATGCCCGACTGCAATGGACCCGACCAATGCACAATGGATATATATGGGACGGACCTTGCAACAATTATGGTACGCGTCGTTGACCCGTACCATTATCTTTCGCTGCAGACTCCACCACGCAGCGTAGAAACAAGTAAATCCAATCTTGTAGATTTTGACTATTTATTATTTATTTCGTGTAAGTACGCATTGGCCAATGCACGCGCTTCTTTCTTTCGGACTTTCTTCTAATTCCTGTCTAGCAAATGCGCTCACTCAAAAACAACTTTATAGCAGTTTGTAGGCCTACAGTATTCTACAATCGGGACATCTGACGTCAGATCTTACGCCATTTTGTCCCCGCTCAGAATGCAAGTCCCATCCGGAGTCCTATTTCTCAGTTCTGCGACGGCTCCTTAAATCTAGATTATATATATATATATATATATATATAAATATATATATATATATATATATATACACACGTGTGTGTGTGTGTGTGTGTGTGTGCGTTTGCGTGTGCGTGTGTTGAAACAGTTCTTTGGAACGAACTCTCAAAAGACCTTCATTTCGTTCATCCTCCTTTCTTCCCTGTGTTGATTTCAGCACTTCCTCATGACGTCTCTCCTGCAACATTTCACTCAGCCTTGAAAAGCGAAATGTCAAGCCATCCTGTGCTACCCTTTCGCTCATGCGACATGACCACAAATGACCAGATTTCCACCATTCTGTTTCCTCTTCATTTCCCGTATTCTCAGGTCGGAACCCGGCATCGAAACTGACTAAACGAAGTTGGCTTTAATTTGTGAACTTTATTTTAACATAACGCCGGTGATCTCCATGACGCGCCTTTGTGGTTGCCCATAAATGACGTCACGCGATTTTGGCCGATTTTTGACCATCCCTTTACAATCCCCTTTGTCAAATGTCGTCATAAAGAATAACACACCTCAAAAATGACGTCACAAAGAATAACACACCTCAAAAATGACGTCACAAAGAATAACACACCTCAAAAATGTCTTCACAAAGAATAACACACCTCAAAAATGTCACAAAGAATAACACACCACAAAAATGTCGTCACAAAAAATAACACACCACAAAAATGACGTCACAAAGTTCTGCCCCTAACAACCATAATTATTTGTATTTTGATAATTAAACATGTTTCAAATCACATTTATTATCATTGTATTAATTATTTAATATGGCGCTGCACTTTGATGTTGTAGTAAAGGAGAAAATCATGTATTAAAAAATACAGCCCGTAAAAACAAAGTTTTTTACTATATCCATCTACTATCCTATAACGTGTACTCTGAAAATAGTCCTCTACAAATATATAGTCCGCGTTCATTTTACGACATAGCGTGCGTTTAATAAAGCAGCGCACCCATTGTTGTTGTGGCCAATCAGAACGCCGGCCAATGACAACGCTCCGTATCGGAAAAGGGGATTTCCCGATTCGAAAAGTTGAGTCCCCGATTCTATAAGCTAGCCTTTTTGGGGGAGCTGAAATTTTGATAGAATGAAGTGTCCGCGAGGACGAGTCTATCTGCCAAGTTTCAGGACGATTGAATGATTGTAAGTGATCGAATTAGTCGTCGCAAGATTTGACTTTTTATCCTGTGGCTCAAGCAAGCAAGCAAGATTGCAAGCAAGATGGCAAGCAAGATTTCCGCAAGTTAAGGTAGATGGATAAAAAAGAAGGCGCTGGAGAGCTGAAATTATCATAAAATTAACTTTAAAATATTCATCGTCTAATATCATTACTATATTCTGAACATCTGTATTATTGGTAAGACTATGAATATTTCCAAGTGAAAAGCGGTAACTATTAAAAATACTCTTCCTGACGAAGTATTATCAAAAGTGAGCATTATTTGAAATTGAAACCATTAATAATATAATAGAACAGACTGTCTTGTCTGTCTGCCTGTGTTTGTATGTGTGTCGTGTGACGCTGTTTAGCTGGAGTCCCAGCGGGCCAGCCGGAACATCGGCAGACGGCGCCCGAGGTCGCTCGAGTGAGAACGACACCATTAGGGGTTGCTCGAGACTGTCGAAACCGTCGAGTAGTCATCGTTAAAGGTCGCAAGATTTCTTTTTTTCTCAGTATATTAAATCCTTCGTCGGGGGCTCTCGTTTTCAAAGAGAGCACAGTGAGCAGAAGTTAGCACAGTGAGCACAAGAGAGCACAGCGAGCAGAAGAGAACACAGTGACGAAACCAAAACAGAGTAGGCCTACATTGAGCAAAAATTAGCACAGTTAGCAGAAAAGAGTACAGTGAGCACCAGAAAGCCCAGTGAGCAGAAGAGAGAACATTGAGCAGAAGAAAGCACAGTGAGCGTAAGGGAGCGCAATATAGCGCAAGAGACCAAAATAAAGCAAATTAGACGGCGACCACACACACCACACACACACACAAACGTACACACACACACACACAGTACAGTATATCCTTCAAGATTATACCGTACCAAAACCAAGCAATGACAGTTGATATTTAAGCATGCAATGCAACTCACTCACAGAATAAACAAGAATGCTGCAACTGCAAGAATTAGACCGATAAATTACAATGTTATAATTGCAGTGATTTCTCAGTCGAATTTAACACGTATCACGTTGCTTACGTATTGAATCGTATTCACTTATATATAGTACTAGTACTTAAATGTTTTAAGTCTTAAAACAATGCCAGGTCATTATAGATTTTTATTTCTAGCCTTTGTAAATCATCTTCGCAACGTTGACCCTCGAGTGCCTAAGGTAGTTTTTGGTACTGTAGTTCGCTCGGACCTTATCTGTAAGCCTACGGCCACCAGCCGGTACGTTTAACAGATTTGGGGACACTTCCCCTCTACGCGCTACCATAGAGAGTTGAAATGAAGTGCTAGGTGCAAGCTGTGGATCCTGGGTTGATGATAATGACGCACGGGGTTCTACTTCGTGTTGGGCGAGCTGACGCTCCATTAGGCGTTGGCTCCTACGGGGTTGCAAGGCTCGTGCATTGGCTCTCAGTTGGACATTCTCTTCTCTAGATTCGAACGGGTATGGGTTCGTCCTGGGCCAGGGGCTGGGGCTAATGGACCTTGACGAGGGGCGCCTGAATGAGGCTACGGTGACCGTTGGGTTCACGACTTCTCCTTCCATAGAATAGAAGTCAGGGTTCGTTCTGGTCGGATCCACACTATCTCTCCCGAATGCCGTTTCCTCCATCTCTTCTATTCTCTCAGCTAAGCCCTGTTGGTTATTTGATAACTCTGATTGATTGCTAACGATTTCCTCTAGCTGCAACGTCACATTAGCCTGAGAGGACATTAGTGTGGCCTGCGTAGTAACCAAAGATGCCTGGGTCGACGCTATGTCCGATAGTTTGGACATCATGGCTTCCAGAATGTTAGTCATATCATTAGGGGTCATGCTTGTTCTAGCCCTAGGCTCTTCCTCTACAACTAA
>JACEVL010002441.1:0-18101 GCA_020284085.1 Aporrectodea caliginosa
AAACAAAGTTATTTTAAACGGTTTTGTTTACGTTAAACCCAAAAAATTAGCAATGACGTAATTAGTTATGAGTGCGAACGTCGTAGAGCCCAGTGACATTTGTGTCGTCTTTAGATAAAACTATGCTTCCGCACTTATCGCTCATAATCTAGCACATTCTGATCGTAACAATTATGCTCAGGGCACCATTGTCTTCAAATTGCTGTGCTACGGTTGAACCGAAGACCAGGCAGTCGCGTGTATTAATAGTGGATTGGACGCCATCAAGAATGCTACACGGTGTTGCCTCCCAAGTCAACCGTCGCTTCTGGCCATTCAGCTCAAGTCTGCAATGTCAACATGTCAATGATGAAATAAACAGTTAATGTATGTAGGCCTATGTATGTATATGGCCATTTACATAGCGCCTTATAAGAAACTCACGAAGGCGCTAAACGTGGTTACCCAACAGATCTAAACAGATGCGACTTAAGAAGTGTCGAGAATGTTTCTTGAGCTGCATGCTGTGCTAAGCTACGAATTGTTAATGGAAGGCTATTCCAGTGTGAAGGTCCAATACATGAGAAGGCACGGTGCGCTCACATCGATGTACGGGAGCGTGGGACCACCAAGTCCCCACGAGCTGCAGAGCGTAAGGATCGACGACCTGGCTGGCTGGAGACGGGAACACAGAGCTCCCTGATGTACTCTGGGGCCGCACCGATCATTGATGTTCGTCCTATGAGGATGACCTTGAAAGTTATCCTGTCCTCAACCGGGAGCCATTGCAACGTGTCTCGCACATAGATCGAAATATGCGAGAATTTAGGCAGTTTAGCGACGACTCCGGCGGCGCAGTTGAGGACGGATTGAAGCTGTCGTATCCGGAACTTTGGCAGACCCGTAAGGGTTCACGACAAATGGTTCACCGCAAATGGTTCACCGACAAATGGTTCACGGACAAAAGGTTGACGACAAGAGGTTCACGACAAAAGGTTCACGACAAAAGGTTCACGACAAAAGGTTCACGACAACCGGTTCACGACAAAAGGTTCACTAAAAATTCTAAACTTCATGAAAATTTGTCGATCTGTTCCGCTAATAGGCCAATGTAATTCACCACTTTCCCGTCGCTCATTATTTTTGTGTTATAACACACCGCTATCGCGTTCCAAATTATAAACAATAACGAGCCATTGCCCAATTGATGTACTAGTTTACTTAGAATTTGTTAAAAAGAAGGAAATGGAGTAAAAAGTTCACTTAAATATGAAATATTTCTCATAGCCAAATTTATAATGGCCTCTCGAAACCAATCACTATTGCCCGAAGGTGCAAGTGCGAGTGCGTCAAGTGTTCAGTACTATTCATATTCAACTTCATGCGCTACAAGGGTGCACTACTATTAATATTCAAATAAAAAATCTGATAAATGTGTAGTTTAGCGTCGTAAATTATTTTCTGACTTTTAGTGAAACGAATAGCGCCGTAAATTATTTCAAATAACGTGAGAATGCCAAAGTGATGCACATAATTGGTATTAATTGGTCATAATTGGTTATACAGAAGGAAATCGATTGAGAAATGGTTTTAAATATAGAATATTTCTCAAAACAAATGTCCGCTCGAAACTATAATTGAACTACAACTCATTCCGGAAGTCGGTGTTCGTCAAGTGGTCAGCAATATGCATATTCAAGGTCCACGCTTGGAGCAATTCGAGTTCCAAATCGTTTCCTAGCAGCATATAAAATGTTTCTCAAACACGAAACGCCGGAATACTGCAGCTATTCAAAATATCAATCACTAAGCCCTTTCACGCTGCATCTACACATTAGCCCTGAAATTCCTCAAATTCCTTTGAACTAGATAGCAAGAAAAGCTGCAATTTGGCCCTTCATCTAAGAAATTTACCTCTGCATTTCTGAAATCCCTTTCTTGGGAGGGTCTGGTAGGCATTCCTAAGGCTATTCAAAATGACAATCAATCATGGCTTGCAATCAATCTTCAATAAGTGGAGCCCTTCAGTTCATTCATCATTGTAAAACCAAATGCACTGCACAGATTGCAAGGAGGAAATGCTTAAATTTGACCCTTTAAATAAATACTTAGACACTAAATAAGAGGAAACCGTCTCTATGGGTTAGAGATCACCCCTAGTGCTATAGAACCCGACAATCACCCATCTATTTCAATCAACATTCTCTATGTGGTTGCCCTTAACGAATACCCTAATTTCCAATGAAAAATCTATTGTACAAATGCATTGCAAGATATACTGTTACTTGACTCTTGAAATAAAATACTTAGACCTGAGGTATGTGAAAGCCGTATCTAGGGACTAAAGAGCACCCTTCGTGCTATTAAACCACCAATCACCCATCTATTTCAATCACCATTCTCCAAGTGGTTGCCCTTCAAGTATACCCCTATTTCCAATGCAAAATCTATTGTACAAATGCATTGCAAGATATACTGTTACTTGACTCTTGAAATAAAATACTTAGACCCGAGGTATGTGAAAGCTGTATTTAGGGACTAAAGAGCACCCCTAGTGCTATAGAAACCGCCAATCATCCATCTATTTCAATCGCAATTCTCTAAGTGGTTGCCCTTCAAGAATACCCCAATTTCCAATGCAAAATCAATGCAATCCTCCTTGCAATCTGTGCAGTGCATTTGGTTTTACAATGATGAATGAACTGAAGGGCTCCACTTATTGAAGATTGATTGCAAGCCATGATTGATTGTCATTTTGAATAGCCTTAGGAATGCCTACCAGACCCTCCCAAGAAAGGGATTTCAGAAATGCAGAGGTAAATTTCTTAGATAAAGGGCCAAATTGCAGCTTTTCTTGCTATCTAGTGCAAAGGAATTTGAGGAATTTCAAGGGCTAGTGCGTAGATGCAGCGTGAAAGGCTTAGTGATTTATATTGTGAATAGCTGCAATAGTCAGGCGTTTCGTGTTTGAGAAACATTTTATATGCTGC
The DNA here is from genome assembly GCA_020284085.1 of Aporrectodea caliginosa. Lineage (NCBI taxonomy): Eukaryota > Metazoa > Annelida > Clitellata > Crassiclitellata > Lumbricidae > Aporrectodea > Aporrectodea caliginosa. Next base: position 2,970 of record JACEVL010002441.1, read on the forward strand.
AAGGAAACGATCTGGAACTCGAATTGCTCTAAGCGTGGACCTTGAATATGCATATTGTTGACCACTTGACGCACACCGACTTCCGGAATGGGTTGTAGTTCAATTATCGTTTCGAGTGGACATTTGCTATGAGAAATATTATATATTTAAAACCATGTTTCAATCGATGCCTTCTGTTTAATCAATTATAACTATTAGTGCATCACTTTGGCAATGGCACGTATTTCAAACAATTTACGACGCTATTTGTTTCCCTAAAATTCAGAAAATAATTTACGACGCTAAACCACACGTTACCGGATTTTTAATTTGAATACTAATAGTAGAGCACCCTTGTAATAAATAATAATAATTATTATTTTCTTTATTAATTTAAACCGACAAGCGCAGTATTATTACAGTGTACAGTAGGCCTAATGCAATTGAAACAATTCACAAGAATGCAAATGACAGAAGACATAAATCTTAATTACTAACAGAACAGACAGCCTGCAATACACGGCGCTAATAGCAGTCTACAAAGCATGTACGCCTACGGATCTCGAACTCGGTACCTCTCGCTCTCTATGCCAGTGTATTATCCAATGGATAGCACCATGAAGTTGAATATCAATATTACTGAACACTTGACGCACTCGCACTTGCACCTTCGGGCAATAGTGGTTGTCTCGAGCGGCCATTATGAATTTGGCTATGAGAAAATTAATATTTTATATTTAAGTGAGCTTTTTACTCCATTTCTTTCTTTTTAACAAATTCTAAGCATACTAGTACATCAATTGGGCAATGGCTCGTTATTGTTTTTCATTTGGAACGCGAAAGCGGAGTGTTATAACACATATAAATAATAAGCCACGTGAAAGCGAAAGACATCGACAACTTTCACGAAAGACATCGACAACTTTTCCTTAAAGTTTCGAATTTTTAGTGAACCTTTTGTCGTGAACCTGTTGTCGTGAACCTATTGTCGTGAACGGTGAACCTATTGTCGTGAACCTATTGTCGTGAACCTTTTGTCGTGAACCTTTTGTCGTGAACCTTTTGGCAGAGAACCATTTGTCGTGAACCTTTGGTCTGTGAACCATTTGTCGTGGATCCGACCCGCAAAGACACCGTTGCAGAAGTCCAGGCGCGTCAGCACAAAGGAGTGGACAAGAGTCATAGCGGCGTCAAATGATAGATTTCGCCGTATGACTCTAATCTGGTGTAGTTGACAGAAGCAAGACATGCAGAGGGAGGTGACATGTTTCTCCATACACAAGTCTTCATCCTATCCAGCAGCACTTCGAGGTCCCGGACCCAGTGTTTTAGTTGTCAAAAAGTAACTGGGAGGGAGGGGTCGAAAATTTTGCAGATTTCGAAAGTATATGATCATAAGTCTAAATTAAATTTTAATGTTGTTAATATGAAACAACTGACGACTCATGGGATATCTTAGTTTCTTCTTTAAATTTATCTATGCGACATAACAAAGAAATTACATAATCATAGTGGCGTAGCCAGGAAAAAATTTCAATGGGAGTTTTAACTTTTAAGTTTTTGGGGTTTTCCATTGAAAATGGTCGTATTTATATATTCTTTTGTAGCCTACTTGATGACAGAGCAACAGCCGGGGGGGTCAAGACCTAACCCCCAGCATCTTTTCAGTTACTTAGCTGAGGGGGTTAGAAAAAAAACTAGGGGGTTGAACCCCCCCCGACAACTAAAACACTGCCCGGACCACGCGTTGTACTTTCCAGTTAGCCTAGGAAATGCCGCTTCAATCGCCTCAATGTCAATCCTTGAACGTGCCTGTTCCGTGCCCAGCCATATGAATTCAGTTTTGTCCGGGTTCAGCCTCAACCGGTTGGAAGACATCCAGGTCTGCACTTCCTCGACAATTGCCTCGATTGTTGACACACACGCCAGTGCATCGGATGGGCGGCATGTCGCGTACAGTTGGGCGTCATCGGCATTTAATCTTAAACCCCTAAGCAAAGAGTGACACTGCCGCCTAGATTGTAGATCTCTTCAATCTCTATATCGAGGCTTTGAGTCCCTTGAATAAATTATGTCAATGTCAGTTCAATCATTCCAAACATGGACATGATTGTATGTATACGTATTAGGGTGATTCAAAATAAATTTTTTGGGAAAGTTAATGAGCATAGTTCCTAATTTTGTTCCTTTTGTGTGCAGAATAAATTTTTTATAAAAAATTTCAAGATCAAATGCATTTCAGAGGTTGCTCAATGAGCCTACAGGTTTCCATATAGTTGTATTCAAGTTACAAATTAAGGTGATAGCCATAATATTATGATAGATCACACATAATAAAGTTGAATAGCAAGAATCATAGATTGATTAGTAACTCACAGTAGCCATAAAAAACAGATATTCATTCACAACATATTATTGACTAAAACATTCTACAATACTGGTAGACGTTTATTATAGAATTATTCAGTAGCAATCCTCCACCGACTGATCTGCTTGTTCAACTGCAAGTCGTTGACTGGCGTGTCAGATGCAAACGGCATCTTGTGATTTGCAAATAAACAGAATGCAGTAACATTTCCTCCCTCACGTCAATTGTGTTATCTAAAAAGATTGGTATCCGAGCAATAGATGACCTTTGTCAACCATGTGGCCAAATGCACCTGGTAGTCTGAAACGATGCAACCCATCACATCTCTCCTAAAATTACACAATTTCATCACTTCCCTGTAATTGTCTCTTGGAATATATCTAGTCGTGGCGTCAAGTGATTGCTTGCAATGAACAGTTGAAAATTACAATGGGCCTTCGTCCTCATTTTAACAGTTTGCTTAAGAGATGGCAGCTACCAAGATAGGGACAAGTTTATGTGATCCAATGCAGATTCTTCTTTGAACAATGCAAGGTTTCTTGTCTGCTGTATCTTCCTGCAAACCTTCAGGAGGGGTATTTAACTGTTTTTTGCCCTACAAAGGTATCTTGACTTCATAGCCAAATTCATGTTTCCATCGTTGTCGTCAAAATCATTATCCTCTTCGTCATCATTCAGGTTGCTGCTCTTGCAATCTTTAGTTGCCCGGTTACTTGAACCACAGCCTTCGACTGATTTTCTTAGCATTTCATGTTTCTACCTAGCTTCAAGTCTCATCCTGTGTTCTGCAACTCTTGCATCCTTGTTACTAAGACCCTTGTCGACATCAGAAATGCTCATCTTTCTCACTGATCTGGCAAAAACCGCTTATACTCATCAATTTTAAGAACATGCTCTGTTTGCTGATTGGCAATATCAAAAATGAAATGCACTTTTCAACATATGCTTCTCGCTTTTTCTGTGACTCAGAGTCCTTGTATTTTTATGTTTCTTTATCAAATTAAACTCCTCCATTAGACCCTTCGCTTTTACACTATATTCGACTGAAATGCTGTAAGAATTCTAGCCTTGACCAAAATTCAGATTAACTTGATAGTCATGGCATTCAAACTCTCTTGCACAGTCTTCTTCAAAACCTTGTGATTATAAAAAATGAAAAAGGTCTACAGTGTGTAGCCTCCTGTAGGCAACACATTAATAGGAAGGGTTGCTTCTGATTTCCCAGTAATGGAGAAATCTGGTTAATTATTAATCAGGTTTCTGTCTTCAACCGCGTCACAGAAGTGCAAAAGTTTCCTTCCATTTTACACTGCTAGCTGTAATGCAGTAAATAAAGCCATTATTTATATTCTGTTGCAGTTAATAATGCAGTAAATAAAGCCATTATTTATATTCTGTTGCAGTTAGGCCTGTAAGAATGAAGCATAAACAAATAAACTACTGAAAGCCAGTTTTCATTATCTTGTTAATTATACTTCAAAAAACTGTACAAAAATGACATTTTATGAAATGAAAATTTAAACAACTTCAATTTCAGAATAAAGTGCCTTTAATATTATCTTTCTCACACTGTCTAAAACAATGTCTATACAGCTAAAAACTATGCATTTGTACTTTTTCATATAAAAATGTGAAATTATTGCTACTTTTTAACAATGACGTCACAGCTCAGAATAAATATTAAAATTCAAAATTCATAATAATATACAACAAAGTAAGAATTAATTGTTTATGTATGGCTTATGACTATGTACATAATTCTTACCTACAGGATTGATGCCCAATCTAATTAGGATTTTTGCATTCCAGTGTCTCGTAAATGGCAATTGCATTGCTTTCTTCATATAGACCCCTATCTGAGATTCCAGGGCATTGAGCAACCAGTAAACATTCATAGATTAAAGTAAAATTTTGCTGTATTGTTCAGAAAGACCAAAGGAACAAAATTATCTACTATGTCGATCAATCAGGAAAAATAATTTTGTCCCCATGGTCACGTGAATCACCCTAATACGTATGCAGCAGTAAACATGATTCTTTGTATTTTAAGTACCTTACAATATTACGACATCAGTTACTTTCGAACACATTAAAACATCCAAATGATACAATTGTAACTGCAATATGCAATCTCAAGAGAAAAACTCCTCAGAGAGAGTTTACCACTAGATGCGTTTATATCCGCCATGGTTATCCTTAAATATTTTACTGGCCTATAAGGTCTGAATTTTTTATTACTCTATATTATTTATGCTACAGTTATTCATTAATGAAAGCATTCTATATTTATTTTAAACATTCTTATATGCATGCAAACATTGGCCACTTTTGATTTCCAGACACCAGCTGTAATGCGCAGATAACAGTTCTATGCAAGACATCTGCTGGTATTATTTGCAACGTTAGGTAACCTATACATAGAGAAATGCACTCAATTTACTAAGCATCTACAATTTTTCCGCCAAACTACTTAGGCTTATTGCTTTTGCTTCAGCATCGTTTACTGTGTTGGTCAATATTGTGCCTTTGTGTGATATATCTCAAAACAGTCTGTGGGGTGTATCCCTGGCTGTCTTTTACAGGTTTTACAATAGGCCTACCTACACTGTCTTTCGTCGCATCCCAGCTGTCTTCCGATCACTACATAGGCCTACTGTGCAGTCCTTTGTGTTCTTGTTGGGCAACTGAGCACCAAAGTGTGGCTGTCGATTCAGTCGCTCCTCACGATCAAGTGAGGAACGACTTCTTTTTCTCCTTACTTGTTTGAGTCTTGTTGTACAAAATGAAGCTGTTCACAACTGCAACCTCCAGCAACCAAAAGAACACTTTACGCCTCCATTTCAGGGACTTGCGCATGAAACTATAGCTGGAAAGGCAATGATCAGCCCGATCTACAGCACCCATTCGTCTTGTGTAGTTTGCGATGACTGTTCGCTTCTGAATATCTTGTAATCCCTGCTTGGTTTTCTGCTGTACTGTTTCGGATGAAGCATCATGGAATGTATTGAGCATAAGTACCTGGCGATTGTCTTGCCATGCCAAAACCATAACATTTGCAGTGTGTACGTATGCAGAAATATCGTGTTTCTTCAGCTTCATTTTCTTTATCTCTAGTGGCAAATTCTGCCTCTTTTTCATAACTGTTCCTGTGAGGTGTATAATATTCATGTTCAAGAGCTCCACTAAAAAGATGAAAGCTGGTGTAGAATCGATCCGTAAACAGGTGATATCTGCCGTGAGTAACGTGCAACAGTTCATCACAAAGGTGCAGAACAATGCGACTTGTAAATGGCATGTGAGGCCTATTCAAACTGTCTGTTGTGACATTACCACGACATGGTTCAAAACAACAGATATAGGCCTATCCAGTGGCGCATTCAGCGAAGACGTACATGTACGTATTCCCATCTTTTTTGGTTTCTGCAGATTATACATTTTGAAAGCCAAACGTCCTTTGAAGCCTATGGTGCTTTTATCTATAGCAATGTCACGCGAAGAAATGAAGTTCTCCAGTAGTGCTTGTGCTTGAGGTGAGCTACAACACTTTGAACTTTTTACCTTCTTGGATTCGCAGTTTGCTCTGGATCGCACGGCTTGCTGACATGAAGCATCCAGTGGATTTGTTGAAAACGTGTCCTTGAAAACACTGAGGCAAAAAAGGCATATAGTCTATCCAGTCATGTGAAAAGTAATGCTTGATATCACACTTATCATTCAAAGCCATATTCAGAATGACTCCAAAATAAGCAAGCAATTCCTGCACGGTAACATCTTTCCACGTATGCCAGATGGAGTTCAGGCGAAGAGTGCGATTGTCGAGCTTTGATTTGGCATATCGGTTAGTTTCATTAACAATGTCACCCACAAGTTCATCAGTAAAAACTAATTTAAAAAATCCAGCTCAGTTTCTAAATCCGTTGCATGCTGGGGTCCTGCATTTTCCACAGTGAACGGCTGTAATGGAAACTGTAGGTGGTTTAGTTGCATCTTTTGCCACCCATGGACAGTCGCTACCGATGGCGCGTCATTATCATCACTGTCATCAACATTATTCGCATCATCCGACGCCGACGAGGCTTCGTACAATTCCGAGTCACTGCTGTTATAACTACTTTCATTATCTTCACTATCTGTACTTATTTCATCTAACCTTTGTAAAACTTCATCTCCTCTCAAACGTTTCCTATATATTTTACCCTTCTTTTTTACCGTCTTCCTTGCATGCAAATGAATGAATAAATACCGTGCACCCTAAAATTGGCGACCTACATGTTTATAAATACCATATTCGCTATAAATATGCCCCTTGGTCCACTGCCAAGGACACCAGACTTTGTGGGCTTGGCCTAGGTGCATGTCCCACCAGGTGGGACATAGGACCGAACTGGAATTTGGGAATGTCCCACCTCACGGGACAAAGGACCGCAAAAGGTTTAGAATAAGTCGGCTCTTTTCATTTCGAATATTAATCATGTATAATAAAATGTCAAATGATAGGCCTACATGTATAGGCTATAGTTCAGTTTAATTATGTCTACGGTATGTTAATTATGCAAGTCTTGTGTTCTATATTAAGCCTATCTAGACCAGCGCAGTCTAAGCCTAGGTTCTAATAGATCCTAAAACACCTCCCACGATGATTTTGATGTGTCTGTGAACAGCACCCATTTCTTCTCAAAAGCGGGCGTGGCAAACACTTCTTCTGCTGAAGAGCGTCTTATTTGCCAATTCGATGACTGCAGCGATTCTCGGCGTCGTGCGTTCCTTGTAGAAACTTATTCTTTCGTAATCTGATGAAAGATACGTCGAACAACAAATATTCTTTGGTGTCGATTACAACTTTACAACGTTCTCGACTAAAGTTCAATCAAGAGTTCGTTCGAATCGAAGAGTTAGAAATTGAAACTGTTCAAATTCTTAGATGGCGGCTCCATGGGCGTCCGCAGGGGGGCGCAAGGGGGCGCATGTGCGCCCCCCTGGATTTTGCGCATATTTGCAGAGAATTGTTGCTTATTTGGTTTGGACGGTCTTGGACCTATAGACTATCTTTGTTTAAGCGGATGTTTGAAAATTTAACGTATAGAGTTCTCTCTTGGTAATATTGAAATTCATATTGTCAACCTGAGACGGCGAAATGCATTCACTCGTATCGACTAATTGGCATCGTATTCTTTTCTGTTGTTTTTAGCCGATGCTGCCAGATAACAGTTAGCCGCGTAGTCAGAACTTTATATATACATACACATATATATCTATATATAAATATATATATATATATATATATATATATATATATATATATATATATATATATATATATGAACATATATAATTGACACTGGCATGGAGCGACAGTCTCTAAGTAATCAGATTCTTCCATTAGATGCAAGCTAACACACGTTCTGCCAGACTTTTTAAACATACCCCGCTCGCTTCGGAACCACTCCCAAGCCTGGATGAAGGAGGTCAGGAGGAATGCGAATCTATTGATCTTTGTTGTCGCACGGGTCGTTAAACTGAAACTTCTACTCCTACGCTTTGTGAGTCACTCAGGCAGTATCACAGGAACGGAAAAGACTAGCACTTCTGAGTAGGACAATTTCACCTTGTTGTCTCGCTGAACGAAAATTAATACCTGAACTAAATCGATTCCGCCTTCGACTGGGAAGGTAGGTTTGGCCGACTAATACTACACATTAGCCTACTTTGAGGGAAGAAACATAGAGTAAGAGAATATAATTTTGCGCAAACTCTTTAGGCCTACTCCAAATCGGAGCTGGTTGTTATAGGCCCTAATCTTATAAAAAATAAATCGGCTTTGCAGATTGCATTGGCTATGCCAGTAACAACATGCACCATAGAACGATCATTCAGTACGCTGAGGAGGGTCAAAACATGGATTCGGGCAACAACCAGTGACGACCGTTTATCAGGTCTCTGCATGATGAGTGTATACATCGAAAAAAATTTCAGACAACAAAGACGGATTTATAGATAGAGTGATAAATCAGTTTGGACAAGAACCCAGACGATTGCAGCTGTTATTTCAAGAATAAGGTCAAATTTCAGCCCTATAAAATTTAATTATCATAGGGCCCGATAGCGCATTGGGTAGCATCTGGCGTAGAGTGCGAGAGGTACCGAGTTCGAGCCACGTAGGGCGGATATGCTTTGTAGGCTGCTATTAGCACCGTTGTATTGCAGGCTGTCTGTTCTGTTAGTAGTTAAGATTTAAATTGCATAACATGTAAATGTACCGTTTGTCAGACACTTAATAAAGAAAAGATTATTATTATTATTATTATTATTACTACTATTATTATTATTATTATTATTATTATTATTATTATTATTATTATTATTATTATTATTATTATTATTATTATTATTATTATTATTATTATTATTATTATTATTATTATTATTATTAATGAATGTCTATGAATATTTTCGCATGCTGGAATCCGCGCCAGAGGATCGAGCGAGCGTTGAAGGTGAAGTGATTGGTTGCTTTCGACACTCTATTTAGTCCCTGTGACAACTATTTACAAGTTTGCGCCCCCTAGAAAAATTCCTGCGGACGCCCATGGGCGGCTCTAACGTTTAGTTAGCTAATCGTTCGAAGACTTAACTCTATGACTCTCGACGATAATCTTCGCGAAACTTTACATTCCTTTGGCAAGATGATTTAAGACGAAATAAGTCGACTTTAAAACAATCGTTCGAGTCGAAATCGTGAGGATTCATTGACCGATCCGATATGAATTATCGCTAAAACTCCCGATTGACTTAACCCTAGGGCTACCAAGCTTTTTGTAACACGGACTACCAAGGGGGTGGTGGTTACCACCCACCCTGGATTTCGTGTTTGGTTTCACATATCATAACTTGTAATATAGCAATGGATTCAGCATTCATTTCTGCACAGAATGGTATATTTAGTTGTACATTATGTGAATGCACCTCGAAATTACATAACTTTTAACAATGGAACCCATTAATTAGTGATATTTTATATTATTGCGTACATTTTTTACTTTTTGGATAAACAAATATAAGATTATGTGTGTTTTGAAACTGATCTATGTATAAAAGATACACAAAATCATCCCTACACATGTTTATATAGTATAAATGTACATCCATACATATATATCCATACATATATATATCAGTTTACGTTGTAATGCCGTATTCAGCCATTTTCACACAGATTACGCGTATTATTATTCATTTTGATCACTTCCGGTATTCAAAAGACAAAGATGTAGGTATTCAAATGAAGCCCTACATTCCCTCTAAAGAATGGTATTATTGTTTCTCTTCCAGGAAGACAAACGAATACGCTACAGACAAAAACTAAGGGGAGTCCTTCCATTCAGCCATTTTCACGCATATTACGCGTATTATTATTTATTTTGAACACTTCCGGTCATCATAAAACAAATTAATCAGTATGAAAAAAATAGCACTACGTGTCCTCTATGCAACCGCATAATTTATTTCTCTTCAAAATAAATTATGAATACGTTATAATCAAAAAACATGAAAAATGTGTGAAAGTGTAACCTAGTTTCATACATTTTAATTTATTTTGAGCACTTCAGGTTGTCTCAGGTCAACTCAGTGACCATAGAAATGTAGCCCCACATTCCCTCTATAGAATGGTATAATTTGTGTCTCTTAATATTAAATGACGGATAAGATATGGTCGAAAATCTAGGGAGGGGTGGTATCCACCCCCCTCTGGTACCTCGGGTATATTGGGTATAACTTTTGAACGGTGTGAGATATCATCACACATTTTACCTCAAAACGTGTGTAAATGAACCCCCTACAGCTACTTAAAAGGTCAAATTTTGATTCCATACTGAAAAAGTTTGAGATGAAAAAACCTAGGGGTGGCAACCACCCCCCTTGGTAGCCCGATTGGTTAAGTCGTCCAACCGGAGACGTTTCTCACTTTCATCTCCACTCTCACTATTAACTGCCACATCATCCGAAACTTCCATTGCGCGTGTGCCGTAGCCGTCAACTGTTCCTTGACACAACTGTCACTTTTATTTGGTCAATTAAATATCTCCAACGCGCTGTGTAACCAGGTAGTTTACCACACATCCCCTACTTAATCTAGTTAGGCCTATCGCTAAACTGCACTGGTCATTCTGCACTGGTCCATTAAATAGACTAGTTACATCATTTGCTATTATTAATTTGCATCTAAGTAAGTAAGTAAGTAAGTAAGTAAGTAAGTATATTCGTTGTTTAATCACACGTGCATACACATATATATACGGGAGTGTTTGTGTAAGGGTCAAGGGCATCGTTACACCACCAAATGACCAAATCAGTAGAATAGGTTCGAACCCTTACTCTCTGCGTTACAGATCGAACGCTCTATCCATTCAAGACCATACCCCAGACCCCCAGACAGAGTTATTGTTAACCACTCAGATGTTCTGACTCTTACAGTTTGAAACATCCTAAAAACAATCAACGATGTGTCAGAAGTTCACTTCTTTGCCCAACCAAATGCAACAAACTCAATGCGAAAGTCATATAAGAAGTTCAAAGAAAATCAATAACAGCTTGCCTGTACGCAAAACTTTCACCTTGCTCCTTCGTCCCTATCATCTGTACAATGGCGTAGAAACGTTTTTTTGCATTTACATTCTCCCGCTTCACCAAAAATATCATGAAATATTGACCGAAACAGGATTGCATCATAACCCACTGAGCGGCTCCTGGCGAATTAATATCAGAGGCCAGGAACACAATCTCTTCGCCTAAACACACAGAAATAAGTTCAAGCATACTATGCACAATAAGAAAAGAAGACAAAAATTAGAATCTGCACCTCGTCGTTAGCGCGCAGGACAAAAGCGCGCCATCAAAAGCGCGCACAGTCAGTTGCGCGCAAGACAAATGCGCGCTGACAGTAGCGCGCATACATGTACTTCCAGACGTAAATACATACAAAACTAACATATTATTAAGTCTTTGTGTAATTTAAAAGACAACACAGCGCAACGCGGAAAGAAATAGTAAATTCTCGTAAGAATTCTGTCATCAATTCAACTTCTGTTTAAGCAAGATTTCTTTCATCAATATAACTTCTATTTAGAACGAATTCTGTCATCAATTCAACTTCTGTTTAAGCAAGATTTCTTTCATCAATATAACTTCTATTTAGAACGAATTCTTTCATCAATACAACTTCTATTTAAACAAGAATTCGTTTCACCCATCAAACTTCTATTTAAGCAATAATTATATAATGAGAATTATTATTAATAACTATGACGGACATTCTCCAGCATCTATAATGACCTACACTGTACTTCATGGCCATCATTAAGATTCCTCTACGAGAATAAGTCGGAAGACTTATTGGACTGAACCTGAGGAACTAACTCTTAGAGGAAGGAAACATATAGGATTATAGGGCCTATTATATACTCGATCGCATATCAGAGTAATTTAATGTAAGCGATAAATTCTAGCAATGAAGTCCTAATGAATATAAGAATAAGAATTAACTCTCATACCGGAATTCAGAGAAAACAATCATCAGCCACACAATGACTCATGTAGGCCATGGAACCCACAAGAATGACGTGATCGGGGTTTGCGCGGCATATATAGATTTCCGCCGCTTTGTTTGGTCACGTGGTACATCCGGGGTTCAAATCTCGGGTGCAAACTAAACTGGCAGAAATGACCGAATATGGTCCCTACCCCGGGCGCATGGGTCAGGGACATGTCTGGAAGATGGATCGCCTCGGACAGATGTATGTATGTATTTTCGTTTATTCAAGATTGTTGTCAGAACGCAACAAGTGACATATATGGTGATGATAACTTTTTCTGATATGACACACATTGTCGCAAATACCAAGGTAGAATGGCAGGTAATGTGGGTGGCAAACTATGTATGTCCATGTAATTCTTCTATAGCGCCTTTATAATTCTGTTCACCAGTCCCACTTCTCCGAACGCAAGACTTATTTTCAACACGATATCTATTTAGCAAGAATTCTTGTTATAAATCCAAACTCTATTCCACCTAGTATATTTTTATACGCCAAAACCCGGTTTACCCATAAGATAGGCGAAATATTTAGAACGCTAAAACTATAAATTACTTTGATGTGTGTGCTCAGTCGAAGACAGCAGTTTAATACAATTTGTGCAATAATTATTTATTGACAAACGGTGAATTAAGTTCCGGCTTCGAGTGAGCACACACATTATTAGTTTTTGTGTCAACTAATAATTATTACACAAATTTAATCAATAGAGTTGGGAAATGCTTTAAAGTTTATCATTCATATGGATAGTACAGTCTAGTACTCCATGCTGCGCGCTTTCGTCGGGCATATTTTACAGCGCGCAAATGACGGCGTGCATTTGACGGCGAGCTTTTGTACTGCGCGCTGACGACGGGACACCATTATAAAAATAATAATATTCGTTTATTCTGACACAAGTTGACATGGCCGCAGCTTGTTTAAGCAATAATTGTAACAAAAACACAATGCTGCATCATAACTGGTGATCGTTGTTTGGTAAAACATTGATACGAAGATCAGAAGAATGAGGGTTTCACACCCACCAAAAACGTTGATTCTGCCTTCCACCTCCTAGGTGGCTCATGGGCGTCTGTAACACGAACAGGACAAAATAGGCGCCTTGCAGATTGTCACCCGATTAAATTCGTCTCATTTTGAACTGGTTATCAATGAGTAATACTATTTCATGTAATCCTACTGCAGTCTGTCAGATTCAAGGAAACAATTGAGGAAACGAATTCATTCATTCATTATTCATTCATTACTTGAATTTATATAGCGCCTCTTCAAGGGAACAACTCAGAGGCGCGCCCAAACCCAGCGCGGCCAAATAGGACCATTTTAAGTTGAGAGAGGAATGTCTGAGAAGGGGTTCTAGGAAGGTAGCGGAGGACCAAAGGGAGGCCATTCCAGGTCGAGGGGCCAACCACAGAGAACGCACGGTTCTGCTTGGTGGAGGTGCGAGCAAAAGGACAGAGAGAAGACATGCATATTCAACTGAACGGAGGGAGCGCGAGCCCCGAGAACTGAGGGTGGGGCTACAAGTTCAGGAGCGAGGCGGATTATAAATCGTCGCTGTAAAAATGTCTAAATATAAATTAAATTCAAGCAAATAAGGTAACAGAACGCATCATTACCATGTCTGGGTGTGATGTTCTTGTGTTGTTGTAGGAGATGAGGCATAATCTGATTCAATGAGCCCTGCCAATTGCACAAAAATGCATCGAGCCCTGGACAACGGCATGGTCTGATGCGAAGAGAAACACAAATACATGAATACTAATACAGCTGAACAAATATACACCATATACAAATATACACCATGGTATGCGGACTGTACATCAAAGGACGGTTTATCAAGGGACTATTCATTCATTACTTGACCTACTGACTTGGTCTCTTAGTTTATACTGCTCCCATAGAAGCCCCGAACCATATGTAGAAGTTGCGTTTGTGTCAGCTTTTGAATTTCAATAAACGGGTATTGTATTGTATCAAGGGACTGTTCATCAAAGGTCTTTTCATCTAAGGACTTTTCATCAAGAGGGTTATTTGATTAATGAAAAGAATTCTTGTCTAAATAGAAACTGGATTGATTAAAGGAATTTTTCGCTTAACCTTCGGAGGTCGAAGATGGGGGTAGATTTCTACCCCATCGGTGTTGGTATGGTTGAACGCGGAGTAACTGTAACTAATCATAACATCTCCCCGCTACATGAATGCTACTCTATTTAACTCGCTTGGTGCTTTCCATTACATTAAATTACCCTCAATTCATTAATTTAGTTATTCCTTCCCTCTTTCTTTATTCATTAATTTGTTCAGTTGCTTAAGCTTCGTTCATAATGATGTATTTATAGAAGATATTTTCTCATTATTATGCTCCAATTAGAAATGAAGTGTTGATTCTACCACGGAATTGAGGTTTGATATTTGCCTAATTGTTGAAAGGTCAGTTTCCAAGATGGCGGCCAATATGGCCGCCAAAACAATACATTGTGTATATTTGAGCTCATAGATGAGAAGCTACAATGGACAAATGAAATGTCCATTGTAATACTATCAAGGTCAAGGAATCGAACGATCGCATTGGCAATAGTGTGGGAATAGTACTTTTGAAGATGGCGGCCAATATGGCGGCCGAAACACAAAAATGTGTATATCTAAGCTCATAAATAAGCTACAATGACAAATAAAGTATCCAATGTAATAGTATCAAGGTCAAGGAATCGAACTATCGCATTGGCAATAGTGTGGGAATAGTAATATCCACGATGGCGGCCAATATGGCCGCCGAAACTCAAAATGTGTATATCTGCGCACATAGGTAAGATACAATTACAAAATGAAGTATCCATTGTGATAGATCCAAGGTCAAAGAATCGAAATATGCATTTCAATAGTGTGGGGAAATAATTCCCAAAATGGGGGCCAATATGGCCGCCAAACTAAAATGTGATATTAAACTTTTTTGTAAATGGTATTTTTGGGGCAAAATCCAACATCCATGCAAAAGTTGGAAATTTCTTTTCTTGGGAAACCTAATAAATTAATTAAATTCGACGGGGTTTCCCCCTTTTGTTTATTTTTTGGTTTAAAAACCCCTTATTTTTTTAATTTTGAGCTGAGAAAAATACATAAAATTTTCTTTTTTTTTTTTGGGGTTTTGGGCAATTTTTTTTGGCCGCCTTTTTGGAAAAATATAAAAATTTT